>WAAG01031399.1:0-15535 GCA_013390105.1 Tichodroma muraria | reverse complement strand
GTGTAGGACCCCCTTTGGGGTTTGGCTTTCGCTGCTCCAGCCCAGCGAGCTGTGGCTGTGCCCGGTTTTATGAACTCGACCGTGGGCGCCTGTTGGCCTCCGTTTCAGGGTGTTGTGGGCAAACAAGGACTCGCAACACTTCCCTGAACAGGTCAGCACCTGATAAAGTTTGCTCGTAAAATACCGGCCGGGGAAAAATTATTTCCGTTTTCTTTGGACTTTTTTGGAGTCATTTAATAACGGGGCACTCTGGAAAATTACTGCCATCTCAATGGTCGCGTTACTTAGTACGCTCTGGTGACTTGTGGTGCCACCTCTAAGGCAGACCTACAGCGAGGGAGGGGTTTTCTCTGCCAAAGCTAAAAAAAAAAATTAAAAAAAATCACTCACATCCCAAAACTTCAGAGTACTACTGGAAAAGTGAGTTCTCAAGTTATGAAACTCCACTCACTGTTAAGAACAGCTCCGATTTAGCCGCAGCATTGCTTAACACCTCTGTATGGGGACTGTAAGATAAGGCAAAGTACACGAGTTTGGCATGCAAGTGTCTGGAGTTTGTTTATACTTCCTAATGCATATCAAGGAATTATATCAAGCGTGCCAAGATTGTACCTTCAGTGTTTTTCCAGGTCCATGTGTTTGTTCAGAGAGAACGATGAATCCGCAGCTCCCTTGGTACAAAAACATAAGGACTATTGAATAAAACGTCTTTAAACTTTAGCTCAGTTTTTTAAGGTGCTTCTGGGATCAATCCATTCTGGGGGTTGCTTCTGCTCCTGAGCTCCCAAAAACGATCAGTGAGATTCAGTCATTTCCCAGTATGGATTCAGTTGCAGGAATTTGATCTCAAATTTCGTCTGAAGCAAAAGGTAAAATCATCCCAAACACAACCAAAATACTGCAGTGTCACCTTCTGTGGTTCTCTAACATGCCCACCTGTGTGGCATGTCCTTGTCTTTAATTTACAGCAGTGGATGGCTTTCAGACCTTAGACATGTTTTAGGTTTGAAGCAGGGTGCCTGGTCATAAGATTTCCCTGTTAAGTTTCCTTACCAAATTGGAGGGAAATAGCCCCCCCAGATTGTTACTCAGCATCACGGCTACAAGAAAAAAATCCCTCAAGATCTGTTAAGTTCTACAACTGCACACTTATTTTCTTTGTAAATTCGCGTATTTTTTTCTTTGGAAAGTCGTTTGGAGGTTATGTACTCCTGTACTGAGGGTGTCTCGTTCCTCTCTCAAGCCATAACCTAACATCTTATAATTCAAAACTGTATTTCTTTTGCGTTTAGAATATCCTAGAGCTCACTTTGGATTTCTCCAAGTGTCTTGCACGATGGCTACGGATAAGGAGAGAGAGATTTTAAAATTATTCGCTGGCTCCTGTCAGTCTGTATGAAGCCACTTTTAAGGCATGACATCAATTCAGGCGTCACAAGAAGAACCGGGCAGAAGGACACGGCAGCAGGCAAGAAATACTCTTGTTCTGCTCTGCCAGGGGAGTTTAAACCCTTTAGGAGGACCCGGCGTCGCTTTGTGCGCTAGGAAACAACACCAGACCTGCTGGGGGGGGAGATCCAGGGCGCCTCGGTTCAAATGAATGGAGCTCTGCTTGGCTACAGCCTTCAAGATCTGGGCGTTCGCCAGCAGCTCTTTGATTACCCCTGTTAACACCTTTTCTTCTCGGAGAGGGCTGAGCTGGTCAGCGGGCAGCGCATTCCCACCCTCTTTCCCCCGGTTATTCCCTCCCCTCCTGGCTGGCGTCTGGCTCCCTAAAGGGTCTTGCAGGGCTCTAGAGTAGTAAAAGCTTTTTTTTTTTTTTTTTTTTTTTTTTTTTTTTTTTTTTTTTCTCCCCACCCCGGGTTAATATTCCCCGAGGTTAACTCAGCCTGCTGACAAAGGTCAGGGGAACGGGAGAGCCGGAGCGCAGCGCTGGGGAGGGGGTCACTGCCTCCTCTTGGCAGCAGAAGCTGCCTGGTCTGTTCAGCTTGTCCTCCCTGGTCGAGGGCTGAGCCCGTGGCCCTGTTGCCTCATCCGAAATAGCTCCCTGAGCGTGTAATTGCGTTTCAAGCCCTGCAGAGCTGGCTTTGGCCGAGCGGGATGCGGAGCATTCGTTTTATTAATGGATCATAAGCAACCTCTAAAGGAGAGATCGGGGCAGGGTTCGGTTTTTCCGAGTGGCTGCATGTTTTGGGAGGAGCAGGCAGTGTCTGCTGGAGAGGGATGTGCTCTTGCTGGGAAGCCCAGAGGTTACTGCCCAGAATTCAGGGTGTGGAGACCTTCAGCATGACCCAGCAATTGCTCCAAGCACCTTTATCGCACTTAAACATGGATAAGTTCAATGGTATTAATAATAAAAGTTATTAGTAGGTTAACTGTTTAGCAAACCACTTCCTCCTTCATATTTCTGCAGCAAAATGATGTTTGGATGTGTTCTCTTGGTTCTTCACAGGAATGCGAGCTACCCTGTCCACAGACTGGTGCTAAGCATCTGAATAAATAAATAAACTGATGAATAAACTGCTTTTTTTAAGTGTCTGACATCACTTACATTATGCATCCTACCCTGGGGTACCTTTGGCTTCCTATGGCACCTCCTCAGCCCTGCCCACCCATTTATAGAATCATAGAATATTCCGAGTTGGAAGAGACCCATCAGGATCATCGAGTCCAGCTCCTGGCCCTGCCCAGACACCCCAAAAATCCCACCCTGTCCCTGGGAGCATTGCCCAAACTCCTGGAGCTCTGGCAGCCTCGGGGCTGTGCCCATTCCCTGGGGTGCCTGGGCAGTGCCCAGCACCCTCGGGGGGAAGAACTTTTCCTAAAATCCAACCTAAACATCCAGACAGCTCCATGATGTTTCACTGGTCACAAGAGTGAAGAGATTGGTACCTGCCCCTCCATTTTCCAAGACCACAATGAGGTCATTTGTCATAACTCCCTTTGTTTCTGCGGGCACTTTGTCAACACAGTCCATTTCCCACTCAGTTAATGCCCAACTTGCCATATGCTCCCTTGTATTCTGATTTCTGCCTGTGTTTCAGGTGCCTAATCAAAATCCCAGGGCAGTGGGAGATAAAGTCTTCCTAAATCCAAACATCCAGTACTTACCTCCAAACACCCAGGGTGAGCTTGCCCTTGACACTTTGGGATTACAGCACAAAACTTCCTTTTACCATTCCAATAGAACTACAGTTAGAGCCATCTCCACGGAATTTCGGTGCTAAAGCCCAGAACTGGGGGAAAAAAAATATTCAAATGGTGGTGTCCTCTCTGGATTTTTTCTTCCCTTGGTACCATGAAAGATCTCCCTGGCTGACAGAAACTACAGGTACCCACTCATCCATAAAACTACACCAAACCTGGGAACATAATTAGTCATTTAATAACTAAGCTTAAACTGAATATATGTTGACTTTGGAAGTACATTTGCATCTGGCTGGTATTACCATGAATACACACACATAAATTTACCTGCTGCAGGTACAGTTGAAAATCAAGATAAATGGGCAGACATCTCCAAATATAATCTTTTTTTATTGTTATTCCCGGTGTTGAATGAAGCAGAAGGTGGCCCTTTGTTAGAGTATTAACTAAATATGCTGAAAAAACACAACTCCTTAAACCAATTACCTGTTATCTGGGAAGCAGGAGAAGGTCTCATGGGCCTGCAGATTAGAAAGGGGTGTCCTTGCGAACATTCTCACTTCTCTCCCAGCCTTTCAGAAAATATTTTAAGAGTTTGAAGCCCCACACAGATGGAAACCCATAAAATTGCCCAGATTCTTTTTAGTTCCCAACTTATTTTTTTTTCCTTTTTGCTCCCAATTCAGTTTTCTGGTATAGAGGCAAAGTTTCAGAGTTACAAAATTAAATTTTTTGCTTAGTTCAGGTGCATGTTATTTCAGTGGGTTTCTCTTTTGTTGTATAACAAGAGAGAATAAAAATTCAAATAGTTGCTCTTTCTTGGATTTTTCTGAGTGTATCATATAAATACAGCTGCATTTTCCCACATCAGAAGAGAATTTGACCTACAAATTTTACCTTCTACCCACATTAAAATCATCCTATTCTTGTGGCACAGAAATTGAATAGCAGCTTTCATTTATTGTATGATTTTTTCCTGACACTTGGGACTTTTTTTTCCCACTGATCTGATAGTTTATCTTTGTCTTGCACTTGTAGCACAAAGCAGCAATAAATCCAAATGGTTCAGCCAATTAAGCAGTTTTAGTTACTCATATGCCAGCCTGCTCTGATGCAACTACAATGCATCAGTAAATTTGAGTTTCGATGCAGAATGATCTCACTGTTCTCATAAAAAGAAAATGTCAAAAATGCATTTTAACTTAACACTTTAATTTTTTTATTATTTTTTAAAAATTATTTTTACAATTTTTATTTTTAGTTTTTTTTATTTGCAAAATAAAAACTACTCAGTTCTTATGTGATTGGCTTCAACCAACCAGTGAAAGAATTGTGTTTCAGTATAAATCCAAATCAAATACATTTAGTCTTCCTGATGCATACAGAAAAATATGGATTAGTAAAATAAAAAGAAACAAAAGCACAATTAATCTTAAATTAAGACTTTTTTTTTCTGAATTAGAAACCAAAAATTATGTCTTGGATGTAATCTTGGACAAAATTAACATTGATTTAATGGAGCCAGATTTTCTCAATTGATCATTTAATCATAATGAGTTTTTAAAATATTGACTATTAACCATGCCATCTCATATTAAAACAAACAAAAACATTTATTTTCTATAATTTATAAATTTCATTTATTTTCTACTGGTCAGAAAGACCAGTGTTTTTCATTTATTCAGTAATAATTCTATATCAGACGGATTAAAAAAAAAAAAATGAACAAGACCTTTTGAACAGCTGAATTTTCTGAATACCTGCATGAGATGGCCAGGGATAAATCCCATCCGAAAAGAATTGCCTTTTGTTTGTCTGAATAATAAAGAGAAGGGAGTTTTTTTCACTTTCCATACTAGTTCAGCTCTAGATTTGCTGTGTAACTTCAGCGAATTTGTTTCTATCTGCCTGCATTTCCTGCTCTGCAAAGGGGAGTTAATGGTATTCAATGTCAGGAGGAGAACAGCTATATTCACATTTAAACAAATATTTGTAAAAGTGCTTGGAGACTTGTTGATTGACCTTTTATAAAGGGGTAAAAATAAAGTGTCCTCTTTATATTTACCTGCAGCTAGACAAGGTTTTATGGCCTTTTCCTGCATCAGGTATAAAAGTACTTCATTTTTATCAACAATTGGACATTGTTTTAATTCCGTGATAAATGGAGCAGATGAAGTCAAAAAACTGTAAATCACTGATTGGTCACCAACAAAGCACTGATCCAGTTCATTGGATCAGGCAGGTTATAAAGGAGGAAAAATGCAGTTCAGTTTCATCTGTTTATATTCTTCAGCAAGCCAGTAACTGAGGACCAAAGCCACTTAGGACCAAAAATATTCAGTTGTGATTATGAGAAAGTGCTGCTTGCATATGCAGTTTTCAGGGAGCTGTGCTTTCCATGGAAGCAGCCAAATGTGTTGTCCATAACTTTTGACAAGACAACTTTGTTTGTGACTAAGGCAGGATTTTACACTTTGATTCCAGTATGTTCAACTATTTTACTTTACCTTTCTTTTTAATTTTAACCGAAGTGGCTCAGTGAAACCCTACTTGCACTACGAATATAATTTCAAGTGGAGGAAGAATGATGATTTCTGGAATTATTTCTGAATCACAGTTACCACTCTTCCATGTCTTGGTATAAAAATGATTAACTTGTAGTAGGATGTCACACGCTCATCACTCTTGCTGCCTTTTCCTCATTAATAACTAAAATATGTCTTACTTCATCAGTCTAAATTTAGGTCTGACTCTCTCTTTATTCTGGTTCAGTGGCTGCTTGAATTCCTTAAGAAAGATTTTGTTTGCTTGCCTGCTGCCTATGGAAAGAAGCCTTGTGTTTGAAGGCATAAATAAAGGCAAAACACTTCCTATCTTTAGAGAAGGTGGCACAAGGAAACAGATCCTTTCTGGTCAACAGCAAGAGCTGTGGCATTACAGTTTCCCTCTAAGAGGAGAAAGACTGATGCTTTAATTCAACCTTTATCTAATTGCCAACACTTTGTAATTAAGCAAGTAAATTTTCCAAGAGGAAATTCCTGTCCTAGATTAACCAAATCTATTACCAGATTTTTAGTTCATATATCTCTTTTGTTATCAAAACCCAAGCACACTGAAAGATATCAAAGCTTCATAAGAAGCTAAAAGCAGTTAGCTGGAAGTGTTTGTTTGCTCTGAGATTGGTTGGACATTGGTCATCAGACTCCTGTACAAGCACCAGGTGAGTAATTTTCAGAAGGTAATTTGAACCCATCCTGGGAAAGGAGTGCAAGCTGGCTGATACGAGTTTCTGCTGGTGATGAGCCTGTTTTCTTAAATATTTCTGTGTGGACAACAGCAACAGTCTCATAAATACCAGCTAGGGCTGGCATCTGCACTGCTGCTGTACATAAAACTGCTCAAAGTGCAGGTGCAATAAAAACCACTTGACAACACTGAATGGGCACTGTGGAAAATGGCCTTAAGAAATGAGTGCTTCCACAAATACCCAGAGCTGACAAAGCCCGTGCTTTAGATCTTAACATTTTATCACTATCACCAATTGGTCTTTGCAAAATACTGATTATCTTCCTGTCTGCGGGGGCAGGTTTTGAAGGAAAAAATAAAGAATGGATGGCATAAATGGAAGTCAGGTGACTGAAGCATTATAATAGTTAATTTTATAAACGTGTGTCTGTGATCAGGGATTTTGTTTTATTTTATTTTATTTTGCCACGGTTTTTTTGCTGTTACATTGCTGCCTAACAGATAACAAATATCTGAACCAATTGGGTTGTATTTGTTTGGGGGGAGTTTTATTTCCGTTCTCTGCATTATTTTTTGAAGTCTACTTCAAGATCATGCTCCCCATCTGATTTTGAGGAAGGCACATTATGATTTATTTTTTGAATTTTCCTTTCTTTTGCCCCCTTGTTTATGGCTCTGGTTTTGTAATTTCTGCTCATGCCTGTGCACCTGCTGCACCTGCTAATGTCAATTATACAGCAATGAAGTCTGTACCGTGGTTTTTTTTTCCCTCTGCCCTTGTTGTATCTTCAAGACAAAACAATCCTCTGCCCCTGCTCCCTGTGAATTTAGTTCTACTGAACTACTCCAGCCAGAAAAAGAGGATTTCCACACCTTTGAACACAGCTGCAAGGTGCCTGCTGTAGGAAAGCAAGGAGTTCTCTTCTTCTTGACCTGGCTGAAGCGGCAGAGAGAGTTCATAACTTCAGATTCCTGCTCAGGAGTGATGCAAGGCCTCGGTGCTTGTGTCCCCTGCCCCTTCCTGAGCTCTCCAGGCTCAATCCCAAGGGAGACTGGCTTATCAGGAGTGCCAGTGTCGAGGCTGAGAGGGTCAGCTGGTAAACACATGAAGTCCAGACCTCGGGAAATAATAACTCCCGGGGTGTGGGTTGGATGATCCCTCAAAGAGCAGCGGGATGGCCAAGGTGGACACCTCACCACAGTGCACGTCATAGATGTTGGCAGCATTTGGGTGGGTTTTAATGTAATTTTTTCCGACAGCTTTTAAATGCAAAATAACCCTCTTATTTAAAGTTATCCTATAAAGTTCGTGTATTTTGATACCAGTCAGATTTGTCGGGAAAGCCTAGTCAATGCATAGTCTTTTAATAGTGGACTACACTTAAAATAAGGACTGTGGGATTCCACACGAAAAATACGATTTTCAGGGTATCCTTGCAGAGATCAGAGCTGCGACTCGGAGAGGAAGTCACCTTTTGAGTGTTGGGAACTGTCAGAAGACCTTAAGGCAAAGAATTCACCAAATAGCCAGATTTTAGCATCCCGTTGCGTGCCCCAGAAAGGCAGACTTGGAGCTAACAATTCAGGAGAATGCCTGTACTTCAGCACCTGCTTGATCCTTGTCTGAGAAGACTTGGAATTTCTGTTTTACATATGCTGAAGGTGACAGATTAGCCCAGCAGCCCACGAGTCATTTCATCAGCACAAACTGCTTGACCCTCAAACACTCAGAATTAGTCACTTATGAAAAGACTTAAGGGAGGCCACTGGGTCTCCTGCATCCTCTGCCCCCAGAGTAAGCGAATTTTATGTAATTCGAATGCAATCAGTCCGCACTAATCCAAAAATTGTAACACCGTGTGACGGGGCTGCAAAAGCTACAGCCTTGACTCTTACCTAGGTGGGAGATCAGGCTGTTTGTCAGGCTCTGAACGGGGCAAGAGCAGCAGGTTCTGACTGTGGCGGGGATTTCACCTATTTGCATGTGAACAGGGAAGCCTAATGCCGGTCTTTCCGCATGGACTCATCGCCAGCATCCTCAAAGGGCTCCCAGGAGGAGCAGCAATAATCCCTTAACAGCTTCTTCAGGTGCTCCCTCCTGCAGGAGGAAAGCAGGCAGAGCAGAAATTATTTCAGCCATCTGAGCTTAGCCTGCTTGTCTTGTGAGAGAGGGACAATCCTCTTGCCCTGGGGACACCCAGTGACCCAGTGCAGAAGGCGAGCAGTCCTGTGAAACACCCCCGGAATTATGTGTCCGTTCCTGTGGATGCTGCTGCGCACAAAATCCACCCGGAGCTAAAACTAAAGAGTGAAAGTAGTGGGGTTACACCCAACACACTGCTGTCTTCAGAGAGACGTCCCAATTGCTCTCCCATGGCCTGAACAAAAGGAAAGTGAACATAATAAAAGGCTAAAAAGGAAACTTGCATCCCTCTCAGAGGTGCCTGAAAGATTGAGTCTTCCTTAACAGCAGGAGCTTAGACGCCTGCTTGGACACAGATTGGTTTAAAACCTGCAAGAAGGCAATATTTTGGTGTGGCTTTCAGAAGAAGGGTTGCTGTGATACACATAGAAGGGGATGGCTCAGCTTCAGAGAAAAGTGGTTACAGAGCATGAAACTGCAGAGCAGAGGAGCAGCTGTGCAAGGCATGGCTCTTCAGGGACAAAAAAGAAAATGCTTGAGGCACCCTGATTTCACTGTGATGCTTTTGAGGTTCTCCTTAGTTTTTTTTTCTCTCTGGTCAAGTGTTCACAAGAACACTGATGCTTTTTTTAAGTTACACTCTGCAGGCTGTCCCGAGCTACCTCCTAAATGTGGGCATCCCTTGAAGTCCCTGGAAGGAACAGTGTTCCAGCCAGGGCTCGAAATGCACTTATGCATAACACTCCACTCCTCACAGCACATACTGTTCTCAAGCCACTATTTCTGCCCCCTGGGAGCAGAGCAGTTGCAAATTACCTTCCATTGAGACTATTGTCTCCTGGGGTTATGGATCAGAAGCCTGATTTTCCCTCCTGGCTTTCGCATGGAACGCACAAAAGCCTCCTGGCTGAGCCACCCAGGGTGATTGGCTGCCACCCAGAAGCTGTGGGTCAGCAGGGCGTTTTGACTGAACTATGAAATAAATACATGCTGAAAGGAGTTTGGGGGCACAGTGTACAGCAGTGGCATTACTGCTGCAAATCATGCTAGGAAATGGCACAGGCTCTGATGGGATTCCCCCCAGGAGTGCTTGTCATTAACAAAAACAGACCTGTAATAGAAGTTTGCGCCAAAAGGGGAGTCAGGTATGCTCAAAAGCTGGTGGGTAGACCTGGTAGATCTGTAAAAAGCCTGGTTGGGCCAATGGAAGCGCTATGGAAGAGTTCAGTCAGGCGCATGTTAAACCTGAGATCGAGAGCTTTCCCTACCCTAGCCGTGGCTTGTCAGCTCGAGGGTGTCTGTGAGTCAGCAGGGGCAGGCGGCCAGAACAACCACAAATAACCACGAATTCGTGCCGAGAACACAAATAATAAATGGATTTCCTTTACCTGTCTAACCAGGGGATCCCCGAAGCAGAGGCACACAAGGGGAGACACTGGCACTGTTAAACTCCCGCCCATGCCCGTGCCGGGGGGGATCTCTGGCCCTGCTGTTTGCACAGGCTTATCAAGGGTTATTCCAGCTGCAAGGTCACTTGGACTGATTTACAAACCCTCCTCCAGTCTTCTGCTGTTTAACCCGTTCCTCCCAAGACCGAGCATTAAAGAACTCTCCCCAGTATCTGATGTGTCCTATTGAAACCTTGCCTGGAAAAAGAAAATAGACGAGCTATTCAAGACTATAAATCCACGCCAAATCAGGAAGGAGCTGGTTCTCCTTCCTGGTGCACACAGAGCGCTCACTGTACTTGTGACAAACCTTTGCCAATGTTTTTATGGCTGCACCCGGGAAAGCTCTGAGACACAGACTGTAAAGCCCCTGAGAACGAGCTCAGACTGAACACAGCTCTTAATGGTGGAGCTGGCATCCCCCCTCATCCTTGGGCTTGCTTTTCCACGTTCTTCAGCGATGTCAATACCTTGTGCCAGTTTGACATTTACTCAGGCCTGACTTAAGAAGTTACTGAAGGGCCTGGGAAAGCTCAGCTACATCACGATCCTTGTTTTAATTAAGAGATTGTCTGATTCTTCTCCTCACAGGTGCTGTTCAGTGTGTAGAGACCCACAGCTAAATCCAAGATCTCCTGAAGGAGATCTGGCTTTTTTTCAAGGAGCTGAAAAAAAACCTGGTCTAAAGCCCAGTTCTTCAGGATAAAGAGGCAGGTAAATTCCTCTTTTTCCCCATGGACATTCATGGATGGTCCATCTCATGTCCTGCTGCCTTTCACAGCTGCAGTTACAGACTCCCTGGTGGATACAACTGCAAAAAAAATACAACTTTCAGGATCTTAGAGAGAAAAATTAATTTATTTTTTTTTTCAGGGAAGAGCCCTGCTGACTCTGACACTTCCTGCATCAAATGTGCCCTCTGTTTAATTTCATCCCGGACCATCTGACCTCAAAACAACATACAACACTGAAATTACGACCTCAAAACAATACACAAGAGTGAAATTAGGGAGCAGGCTCCCACAGGATGGTTGGAGAGATGGAAGACATAAAGAGTTGACTACAAAAAATCTTCCACATTTTCCAGAGACTGACTGATGGGCTGATAGCTCCTGGGGAGGCAGCCTGGCTCTATCAGCATCAAAGGGGCAGGCAGTTGCAACAGGCTTTTCATACTGGCAGTGCAGCAACTAAGTAAAAAACAAGATGAAAAACATTTAATGGGGTATTGCATAAAACAGGCTGCCTCAAGAAAACTTGAAAAACTTGTTTGAGTAAAGCTATGTGAGAAACAAGCAGAAAAGCAGTTATTTTGTGTCTTGTGATAGATTTTTTTTCCTAGGTTTTGGCTGGGGCTTTTTGCTTGGGTTTTGTGTTTTTGTTTTTTATCTGGGTTAGTGAGTCTAAAGCTAGTGTGAGCTCTTTTGTGCATGTCTTACCTATTCTGCTAAACATAAGGTTGCAGGACACCCTCTTGTCTAAGTTTTCCTCAGACAATTTTGTCCGGAGTGTGAGATGCCAGGACAACATGGTACCACTGGTGCCTGCATGGTTATTTGGGGTTTTAGTGTCATTCATCCCTTAGAAAGGATCTGGTTTGGTCATGTTAAAAGAGTTGAGAGGTGCTGGCAGGAGTTGCCTGGATGTGGACATGAGCTACGTGCTGACCTGAACACCTCCCTCATTTCTGTGTGTGCCCCACATCCACCTTCTGCTTTTCCAACAAAACCAGCATTGAACTGTCCGGTTTCCTCCTCTTTTGACCCATCTCTTTCTCTTCATGGTGTGTTTTCCTGATCTTAAATTTACGAGACCATTGCTCCATTCTGGCCCCATTAGAAATGTAATTCCATAAAGAAACCCCACCTATCAACACAAGAGAAAGAGGAAACCTTCTCTCTGAGTGGGATGTTCACAGGAGAGAGGGTTTCAGAACCCTCTTCACTTGCATTTTGTTGTGAACTTCTGCCAAGTCCATTTTTGTCATTATATAGCAACATTTTAATATTAAATCTTAGAGATTACTCATATAACCAGCTGTGTAACTGCAGTGAGCACTCAGCTTCTCATAGGCTGTGCTGAAATGACAGCAATGTATGCATTGCAAAAAAAATGGCAGCAGCCAGTTCCTTCAAAATCCAGTTTATTTCTTCATAAGGTACCCCATTTTTAAAGGAATACAGCGTGTATCTTCATCCTTATCAGCAAAGGCTGACCTTACATAGCACAGTGAGGACAACCATGCATAGTTTATAACTGACCCTTTCCTCCTGCAGTTAATCTGGTGGAACATCTTGCCTAAAAGCACAAGTTTAGGATTGCAAAGGCACATTTTTGCCCTGGATTGCAACACAGGTGAAGTACAGTTAATACCTGCAACGTGGCCCGGGCTGTTGGCTTTGGGAACTGAAATTTCTGAGGGCAAACACAGGCCCCACCGGGACAGCCCTCCTGTGCTGGGTGGGGAGTGCAGGGGGCAATCAAGTGAGCCTGCAGAGACCTCTGCTTTCCAGCCTCGGGAGTTTTTCCATGGCATAGATAAGGTCCCAGGCATTCCTCTGGCTGGAAGGGTCTCTGGGAGGTGGGACCTTACTGGCGGGGGTCATGTGGAGCTTGGGATAAGTGACTGGTGGGCACTGCCTTTCAGATATTGAGCACATGCAAGAATCCAAGGTGCTCCTAACAAAGTCCCCGTTAAAGGGATTTTAACACAGGGATTTTGACACAGTGAATCACCGCTGGAATGCTCATGAGGCGCCTGGATGTGGCACTTTGGGATGTGTTTTAGGGGGGATTACGGGGTTGATGATGGGACTGGATGGTCTTGAAAGTGCCTTCCAGCCTGGATGATCCTGTGATTCCTTGATCCCAGGTGCAGCGCTTGGCCTTTGAACCTTGTTGCATACAGGTAGACGTATTATAAAATAAAGGCCTCATAAAATATGGTTCAGAGCCTGCTACTCTAAGCTAAGCTAACAGTTAGCTTGTAACTTCCCAAGTGAAAAATCGTAAGAATGAAAGTAGTTAGCACAACAAACGGTTCTGGTAAGAAAACTGTTTGCACCTGTAAAAAACAAGAAATCTGTCCCAAGGGAATCAATGAACAAAATATGGAAACTATCCAGGAATAGAAAGATTTGATGGACAAGTAAAATGCCATTTACTAACCAATGAATTGAATAGCAAGAAAGTTATGAACCAATTGGAGTAACATGTGAGGTCTTGAAAACTGTATAAAAATGGGCTGTAACTTTAAAGATTGGCTTTTTCTGCACGAACAAACTGAGTCCCATCTGCTTATTACTGCAACAGAACCTCATGAGGTTCTTGTGGTCCCACTTCTGAAACTCTTCCAGACCTCTCTGGGCTGGCAGTGGGACTGGAAAACCTCACTGGTATCTCCCAGCCTTGATGATTCTGTGACTCTGTGACTAATGAGCTGGGGCACACACAGCTTAATTAAAGCCATAACAAAAAATTTCAGTCTACTTATAAGATTTAAGTACCCTCTGAGAAGTGTCTTAAGTGGTAGAAGGTGTAACATAATTTACAAAGTTAAGAACTTCATCTTTGTGTATCTTTTCCCTTCTCCCCTTTGTTTTCTGGTCAAAATCCTTAAGATTGATTCAGCTCTCAGAAAAGGGATTCCAGAAAGTAAAATTTAATTCAAAACCCAATAAGATAATTGGGTAATGTAAATTTTTTAATATAATTTAGTTCATTCCTAAATATTGAAATAAACTCCGTGGGATTTTCTCCATTTTTTCTCACTAAAATTTATTTTTGGTTTGTTTGACTTACCAGTACTAAGATTTACCTAAGGTGCAAAAGAGTTTAAAAACTGAAACTGGAAAGCTATTTAGAAAATGTTAAGTCAGTTGTTTTACTGAATACAAAAAAGGGTTGTAGAGAGGAAAAAATACTTGTATGTTTGAATCCTAAATAGATACTGAAGTGGACACATAGATCCAGATTTCTGAAGGAAAATAAAGTGAGTTGGGTGGGTTTAGTGTAAAAATTTTTGCTATTCTAATTGCTCAATACTATTTAGAGAAAGAGCTTTTCTGCATAAAAATACATAATATATTTAATACCAGAAAGAAAATTGAAAGGATGAAAGTATGTGGGTTTGCCTCCACCTAACTCCCAATAGTAAATAAAAATTAATGATCAAAATGACAGCAAGAAGTGTGAACTTTCTCATTAATTATTCAGTTTTCCTTTTGTTGTTACATACACTATTTATGGTTCTTTGAAAATGAAGCTGTATGCATAAAGTACACTCCTATTATTGTAGATCCTTTGTTTGGCCATAAGTCCTTAAATTATCAAGCAATAGTTTTTATAAGATTAATACATTTACATTTCAAATGCATGTGCATGCTGTTGCATGAGTAAACTGAATGAATCACCAGCATCAGAATAATAACTGTAGGCCATAGTGGAAGGAGAGATTTTGCTTTATTTTATGTGTGTGTGTGAGAGAACAGTGAAGTGAGATTTTGGGAAGAGGAGACCGGACTTTATCTTCCTGCTTCCCCCAGAACCTGCATTCAGTAACATGTTCAGAAACTCTACAATTATAAGGCCAAAATGCAAAGGTTGCACAAGTAACTATGCTGAAGAATAATAATTATATCGTAAGAAAACAGCTGGTAAAGGCTTATCAGACTGGATAGCACCACAAGCTTTTTAAAATTTATGTTTGTTGACACTGATGTATGCAGTTAAATGTAGTAAATTCATATTGTTGGAAACCAGATGAAATGAACCCCAGGGGTAACCACTTAAAGGCAATGCAATTATACCACGATTTATTTGGAGCAAAACATTGAGGGGAGAGGTGATATTAGGAGGCTTAGAGAAAATGGACATGAGCTAAAAATAATAGAATTCAATAAAGATGGGAGGTAATCAGAAATGGAATGGGGAAAAAAAATCAAAAACCATTACTTCTGTTGGAACTTGGGATGAAAAGGGTCTATTGACTGTGATTTTACAGTGGGGTGCTTGTGTAAAATAATTTAAAGCTCTAATTCCTAGTGTGGTGATCTTAATTCAAAGAGATACCAGAAAAACAAGGGAGTACACAGAAGAAGAAAGCAGGGACAGGATACCTGGGGTTGGTGCCCCAAGGCATAGCAGAGCATTCAGGGATATGGTTGGCAAAACCAAAGCTCAGCAGGAGCTGAGTCTAGCAAAGGTTATGA
The DNA here is from genome assembly GCA_013390105.1 of Tichodroma muraria. Taxonomy (NCBI): domain Eukaryota; kingdom Metazoa; phylum Chordata; class Aves; order Passeriformes; family Sittidae; genus Tichodroma; species Tichodroma muraria. Next base: position 341 of record WAAG01031399.1, on the reverse strand, counting down.
GAGACTACAAGAGCTCTGCCTTTAAGTACATTTTGCAGTGAAATGAAGGCTAAGGAAGGTGCTGGCCTGGGGCTGGGGACCCCGTGCCTAATAAAAAATAGGCTGAGGTGCTCAGTGCCATTTTTTGCCTGGTTTATCAATGCTCAGGCTGGTTCTCTGGCCCTTCAGGAGTCTGAGCCTCTTAGCAGAGCCTGCGGGAGCAAAACCACACCCAGAGAAAGAGTTAGTGAGAGCTTGGGTTAATTAGCCTTAGACAAGTCCATGGGAGGCATCTAGGGAGCTGGGGAAGTGGCCTCTGTCACTGCAAGGCCACTGTCTGTCAGTGTCTTGGTTTGAGTGAC
>WAAG01031390.1:23947-40523 GCA_013390105.1 Tichodroma muraria | reverse complement strand
GCAGAGACACAACAATGATTCTCTGCTGGTGGTAGCAATGAAAGGCAATCGCAGGAAGAGCCTAGGAAAACCACTGAAACAGGTCTACTTCTTTTTTTTTAATTTACATATTAAGTGGGATTTGACATAAGGAAACAATTTCACACATTAGTTTCAGAGCAAAAGTTTTATTTCATCCCCTGAAGTAGAATTCTGATTGCTCAAACCACATATTTTCAATACATGGTCCAGCTACAGATCAGCTAAATGTTCACAGGCATCACTCCAACATCTCTCAATTTTCTTTTTCACTTCTCTCCCTGTCTGCTATTTTTGTGTTCAGGAATCTCAATAACTCTAGTATTGCTTTGAGTTTTTATGATCTATATTTGAAGATGTATTTACACAATGAAGGAGCATGTTTAGAACAAGGAATTCTCTGAAGCTTACTACGGGAGACAAGATCACAGCCGATATGAGAGTCAATTCATAATATATTTTATGTCCATCTCAATTCTGTGGCTGAAAAGTTGTAAAGGGGAGATGAGCCTCTTTTGCTTCCACTTTTTATATATTCTTTAGTCCAAGGCCTAGGGAAGATTACAGTTCTGGACATATGAGTATCACTGGAAAAGTAGTTTTCAAGACCAGAATGGAAGCAGAACACTTTGGTTTCAGAAATGAGGGGTCAGGCATCTGTCCCAGATAAACGCTAGGGGATGGGGATACAAAGTTCCTACAGTCCTGCATTAGTTCCTCTAAAAGTCTCCTGTGCTAGCCCTATTCAGCTTCCCAGCTACTACAGCTAAGTGGAGTGGTCTCATCCAAATCCTTTTGTCTTCTGTTTGATGAATGTGGAAAATTTGATGCCTCCCACATCTATATTTACACCTTGCAAACTCATGACTACTCAGGTAAGTAATTCATGGCCCTGAGGAGGTCAAATCACAGATTTTCTAACCGTCAGTTTTTGCAGCTCCCAGAGAATAAACAGGGTTTGAGCCAAGCTTCTGAGCTTGGTGTTCAGGGAACCTCAGTTTATGTGCTGCACATGCAGAAAGGGAGTCCATCATAAAATAGTTTTTTTATTTCTGCCATATTTTCTCTAAAAACATAGGGTATAAAATCATAAATGAAATCTTGCTATACCTCACTGTGCCAAGTGAGACAAAAGCCCCAAAGCTCTCATAAAAATTAAACCAAGACAAACTGTGCTCCAAATCCCCAGAAAACAAGAAAAACATTGGGACTGAGAAACATAATCCACTTGGCTCCTTTGTTGCTGCAGCACCAGGTATTTATGTTCTGATGGAAACTGATGGTTCATAATGTCATAGATAACAACTCAGCAGCATGAATGGTAGCCCAGAGCAACTACATCATTGTGTATTACTGCATGATATTCCCTGAATTTCTGCATGTTGATGCTCCTGAAAGTTTAATAGTAATGATTTGAGTGCAGGATATATTAATTAATATATCCTTTCAAAACTCTAAACTATACCTTTCACTCTCCTTTAATTCACAAGAACTTAAAACAAGAAATGTGGTCTTAAGGAGCTACCTTCTAAATAATCAGCAAAAACTGTGTTTTCTGAACAGAGACAGAGCTTTTTGGTGGGACTGTACTCAGATGTAAATGCAGCCTCATCATGCAAGCATCATTTCAAAGAATTCTCCTCATACCCGTTACATCAGGCTGCTCTATGCTGTAAGATGAAACACTCTCTGTTATTTCTTCCTGCTTTCCCTACAAGGGGACATTCTAGGGTTTGGACACAGATGTTCCAGTTGTTTCTGGAACAGAGTGTGAAAAACTGCAGCACATAACTTACCTCAAGCAATTGAGGCCATTGTTCATCCTGCCCCACCACGGATAAATGGAAGCACACGTTCCGTAAGCTTGTGGATATTTTATGTCTGCTGACTCCTTTGCCCCTTCAGAGCTATTTCAGCAAACTAAAACTCAAGACATTTCCCACTAAAAAGATTACACAGGCAAAGACGCAGATAATGATACAGCTGCTCAGCTGTTAGTCCTGCTGCAGTAGTCATTGCTCAGCTTTAGTCGTCATATTAAAATAATTGACTGTTAATTACTTAGACATTAAGACCAGTTTATCAACTCTACATTATCTAGCATGAAAACCATTGGCAGCTGGGCACTTGCTGTTTTGCAGTTGTGGCATGTCATTTATTGAGCTTTGTCTTACTGTTTGTTGCAATTTATGTGACTTCCTTGAACTTTTTTCCCTTTTAGCCAACTAATGGTTGGTTTTACCTTCGTTGTATTTTTCATACAAATGGACCTCCCTGGACCTCGTTTAATTCCCTCCTAGAGCACACATGATGGAAGACTGGAAGCAGAAAATTTCTAAGGAGGGTACACCCTTGGTGTGAAAAAGCCGGAGGAGTTGCACACGGGATAACATCCCTGACTGTTAACAAATCCTGGCACTTGACACAGAATCAGACTGGAAAGACCTGAAGACAATGGTGTTCTTTGGAGAAGTTCCTTCCTCTGAGTGTAACAGTGAAGAAACCCAGTTATGTATTGACCTAGTGAGCAAGGTGTGTGTCCAGAGAACTTTAACATCATAGATGGTAAAACAGCTGGAGGTGGGCAGTCACTAGTATTCACTAGTGACTAGTGAATATCTGTATGTGGACAGAAAATGTATGAAATTAAATTCACAGCTCAGCTCTTGGTTTAGTATGACAGATAGTTATTTGTTTGGGTTTTGTTGGTGAAATTCCCCATGGTAATACATGACAATAAGGTTTCTGGCAATTCTAAGAAGGTATGTAAATAAACCCATAAATGGAAAGAATAGAATTTAAAAGTCCATGTTTCCAACTGCTTAAAGGAATGCAGTTCTCACAATCCTTACCCAGCAGATTACAGTAAACATCCTTTCCTGGCAGGCAGGATTGTTATTTAATATGGCTGCCATCTAAAATCTTGGTGGGAGGTGAACTTTCCCACATATTTCAGTTGGAATTCACCTGAAAAAAAAAAAATATATATATATATATATCTGCAATTCTTTGAAGAGTGCAGAAAAAAAGGCAACACTAATGCTGTGAAATCAAATAATCTGAAATGAAGGTTGAAAGCTCAGCCCTAGTCCTTCACACTCTCCCTTCCCTCTTGTCAAAAGGGCCTTGGGCAAGCTGCAATCGCTCTCTGTAAAGAAGGAATTCTATTTACTTTGCGTGAGGAAGTAGATAAAACTCAAGATGCATCATCCTAGGTAAGAGGAAATGTTTGAGGAAGCCAGCCAGGGTGGGAGGTGGAGCAGACCTCTGCTCTGGGGCCATGGTCACTTATTCTTCCCTTCGACCTCGTGCTGGTGAGCAAAAAGCACAACTTGGCTGATGCCTTCCAAGCTCCCAGTAGAGTTTGTTCAATGGAAGACTGTAATCCACCCTTATGAATAACAAAAAGCAGCAGGAGTTCCACTCTTTTACCAGCCGGAAAAGAGTGAACAAGCTCTGTTAGAAACTCCTACCCTCAAGGCTTTAACACCCAACATCTTGAGTAGCAAGTGTCAGACAAGCCTGCTGGGAAAGAAGAGATCCCACAACAGGGAACCCAAGAGCACGGACGCTTGTTTTTTTGGGAAAGAGTCTCCTAAGGACCTGTATGGCTGCTAATTAGTTACCAATAATTTTTGCAATTTCTAATTAATAGGACATCACATCACATCACCAAAGCCCAGCTATTTTAAGCCATTAAGTCACTCTCACTCTCCTGTGTATGTGTGAGGGAAAAATCTGGGAAGAGATGTGTTGTTTTAGCATGGCAAGTAGTTTATTTCAAAATCGCACCACTTTTAGTTCTATCTGTAAATCTTTATAAAATTTATGAAACAAGACAGTTTGAGTCAGCTCACCCATTCTCATGTTACTTCAAAAATAAACAAAATCATGCTGTGTTTTGGGCAGATATCTGTCATTGAAGCACATACAATTCAAAGATCGTTTCACTTGCAGCTTCGAAAGCTCTGCCTGTGGACTGAGTCCAAGCATGCAAAATTTCATCCTGCAAGTATTTGCCAAAATTGTAATCACCCTATTAATAAGGGCTCTGCTGTGGTAATGATGCAACATACACCTGTATGCTATAAACAGTGAGAAAACTGAGTCAGGACTATTCACAAAGTCTTTTTTTGTAAATATATGTACACTGACAAAATGAAGACAATTAAAACCTCAGGCTGAAAATAGAAGGTGGAATTTGAACACTTCAATTTAATGGACCTGGATGAAGAGAACTGGCCAGGTGTGGATGTGTGACTCAAATCTAGAGCCTTGCAATCTCAAATCTTGTAGCCTCAAATCCAGCTGCAAGCCTTGTCTTAAGTTCTGGTTTGCTGTTGAAAGTTTCTGAGCTGCTCCTCATGCAATGAATCAATCGGTAAGTCCTAGTCCGTTTCCAAAAGCTCGGTGATGCCCAGCATAGAGGCGGCTGTGCCAGCACCAAGGCTCCATTTGAAAGCCTGCGGAGTTCCTCCAGGGTGCTGTTGCGCAGTCCCACCACTTTTGGCCCTGAACCCCTCCAAACGCGTTTTCCTGCACCCGGGCTGTGCTCGGGGACGCGCAGCAGGCGCCCGGCGGGACAGGGCTGCGCGCAGTGAGAGCACGGCCAGGTACGGCAGCACTGGCTGCCCCTCGGCCCTTCCTTCCTCCCGCCTTGCAGACCTCGCATGCTGGCCCCCCGCCACACCCTCCCGCCTTGCCCTCTGGCGGCACAGAGTCTCACAGCCACTGCACTGTGAAATAGCTCCTTTTTCCGTTTTGCCTCCTCGATGAGCTGTGGTACAGGTGAAGGGAAGGAGGCAAGAGGCTGTGCCCGTGCTGGTGAAAGCTGTGCTCCCTGTCCTGTCCAGTCCATTCTGAAGGAAGTGTTTCCCAGCAGCAATGCAGAGGAGGAGGAGTAGAAGGATCAGGCCATGTCCAGTCCCACTCGAACCTCAGAGTAACAGAAGGACGCATGAAACAAGGAGAAAACCAGGAGCTGCTGCACACTGGGTGCAGCCACCACTTTTTTGGTGTTCTGAATGCTGCTATCTGGAGGCAGGAGTCTCAAGGCCCTGGTGAGGACAGTGCTCCACATGTGGAGTCACCTCTCCTGCTGCCTCCCATCCCATTTCCTTTGCCCACCCAGGCAGCTGAGGGAAGGGGAGCAGTACCTCCCCCTTTCACTCACCTTGTATTCTGTCCTTCCTTTGGCAGTGGGCATGTGCTGGCCACTTGCCCCAACACCCTGGCCACAACTGTCTCTAGGCACCCACCAGAATGATGCTCCCTTCAGAGCCAGGGGGTGGAAGAAGGCTGTCCTTAGCTACTCTCCATTTCCCTTCCATGGGCTTTCCCTCTCCCTGGCTCCTAGTCTGGATTGCATGGCCAGGGGAGCACAGGCTCCATACGAATGACTGTTCCCAGGAGGAGGATGCTGGCATTCTGGGTGGGAGAGCTCAGCCTCCTGCAGTCAGCAGGAGACAAAATTAATGACCTTCTTTACCTCATTAGTTGAACCGTTAGGCATCTGGTTTTGATAGAAGAAAAAAACCTCGAAGCTGCTGTTCAGTATCCAGTGCTGAACAGAGGACTTATGTCTACGAGGATTTTAGTCCACCAGTTCTGATAAGCCCTACATTCACCCACAGTAAATACGTATTTGTGCTCCTGGAGAAGCCATTCTAAAAGGAACTTTGAGTAAACCTTTGATAACTCGTCCCTTACTTAAAAACATCCCCTTTGGTTGACAGGGTGATATCAAGACTTTAAATTGGAGCTGGCGAAATGCTCAGATCAAAAAGGATGAATTTATCTTCCCAGTAATCTATAGCTGCTATGTCAGACACCGTGCTGCAGTGTGTCCTGCTGTGCGCCATATGCCACTTATAAAGCAACAATAAACCTTCCCAGATAGCGCCTCACACAAAGTGTTTACCAGAATATGGGTTGCTCTGAGATACTGTTAAAAGTTGCTCAGAAAAAAAAGATCAGGTAGGCTGACCATTTCAGTGATGCTTTTTTTTTTGTTGTTGTTGTGTCTTAGTTTTGCCTTTTTGCTTTTTTTTTTTTTCCCCAGCAGCATCTAAGTGCAATAAAATATCTGTGAGAAGAATTGCTATAGCAACAAAGTATGTTCTCCTAATGGAGGCTGTGTGTAATAGCTGACTGCCACTAGAACTTTAAGAAGGAATAAAATCCATCACTAAAGCAGGAAAAGGAAAATCATTAAAAATTAAGATTTTATTGTTCCATGATTTATGCTTACTTCCTTCACATCTCCAGATGATTGAGAGAACTTTCTGTAGTTCCCTTATCCTATTTACTGCTTCACACGAAAATTTTCAAAAGCTTAGAAAAACAATGTTGTGAATGATCTATTAGTAGTAATATAATACAGTTTTGCATTCAACAGTAGCAGGATTGCTATGAATATGAGGAATTAAGAGACTATAGCAGCACTGGGAGACCACAGGTAAGACAGCAGTTAAGACTGACATGATGCCAAAACTGAGCAAGAGGTCGTCCTTCCTGTCAAGATTCACAAAAAACAGAGAGTGGGGGCGAAACTACCCCAGAGAAATAAAGTAACAAGTTCAGGATCACTCAGCAAGCCAGTGGCAAGTCAGGGCCATGTCCTCTCAGTGCCCATCATCTAAGAAAGCTGTTTATAAAGCTAATTTTCCTGTTCTTGCGTGGTATGATTACGACAAACCTTAAGGTGGACTGTGTTTGCAGAGCAGCTGGTTTGTGCCAGAGTTCACTGTGGCAGCTAAACTGTCCCAGGTAACAACTGTACCCATGCTCCATTCACCCTTAGTCAGGCACTAAGACCATCTTTCCCTTCCCTCCTTTCTTCTCTGTGGCTCAGACTGTGGTACCAGTCGCAGAAGAGAAAAGGATTATAAAATGGACAAGCTTCGACCTTCAAAATTACTACACAGGATATATGGAGAAAGAAAAGACTGGTTAAAGAATTTAACTTCAAGTCACAACAAGTTTTCTCCTCTGCTTCTGGAATGATGAAGTTTCAACCACCTTCAAAGATGTTTTCTGCTGCTGGAGATAGCCCTTGTCCTGTGTGTAATGCTGTCTCATGCCGGCTCTGAACTGATCCTCAAATTGTAATCTAGATTGAGACAAATTCCTTCTGCAGGTGAGCAAACTGAAATTCTTCATTAAGGTCAGTGACAAAGCAGGGCAAAGAAACAGTTAAGTCCAGAAAAACCCTTGTTGAGCTTTCATTGCTTGTTGAGTAGTCCATTCCTACTGCCCTGGTTGAGTCTTTGGTTAGGTCTGGAAACTGCAGAAAGAGTGTAGAAAAATCAAAGGGCTCTTTTTAAAGATTCTCTCCCCACAGCAAAAATATTTTCTGGCATATCTTTGCAGTGAACCTTGTTACATGTTGTCCTATTTATAACTCACATGTCTCCCTAACAAGCAAGCTCCTAAGAGGTAGAAAAGCGAGAGTGATTTGAATAGAGCTGTATATCACAGTTTGATATTCCCACTCTGGCTATGATTTATAACAAAAATGTAGCAGCGTGGGTCAGCCAGGGAGGGACATTCTGCAGAAAAGAAAACCGAATAAGTAAAAGTTTCCTTATCTGTATGAAAGGCATTTTTTTTTAACTGAAAGAGAAGAGTGTTTTAAGCTCCCATCCTACCAGACTAAGCAGCAAGTTGTCTTCATTTTAAAATACAGTTTCTTCTCATTACTTCCACCTCTAACATTCTTAAACAAGGCATTGTATCAGATAATAGTGAGAACAATAAAATATGAGTGACTAACTCACAACCAAGCATACAAGTGATTTCAAAAATCATCTAACAGTACACTTTAGATGTTTACCATCTGTGAAAAACAAACAGACAAAAGCAACACTGGAGTTTCCCTCAGACAGCAGAGGTCACCTTGGGTTAAAGTCCTGCCAACGAGAATCAGTGCAGGCAGGCCAGACAGCAGCTCCCTGGGTGGGAGAGGGCAGAGAGGAGGCAGATGTGCACTCTTGCCATGACTGCTCTCCTCAACCTAAGGCACCAACCACCGCATAATTTCATGTGATGGACTGAAAGGAAACCTACTACTTTCTAATCTGGCAATCTCAGGCAGCTGAAACCCAGTAGGTAAAGCTGCCCTCATGTACACTGTAGTCAGTTTTACAGGCTACAGCAAAACAGTGGCAGATCCAAGTGATAATGGAGCCTAATGTCTCCACCAACACGAATGCACAAACACAGGAGAGATGAAAGTTCAGACAATCAAGGGCTGCCATCTCCTATTTGCAGTTACGAACAGGAGTGCCCAAGGATTAGAGTCATGCTCTGTTTTCAGCTTTCTCTTGTCCCATGGAACTTTTATTGCTTCTTCATCTGTTGTCCAGCTATTATCATCTCCTGCTCTTCTGAGTAATCATCTTAAAATGAGAATTGGGCTGCTGAGTTGTTCTAAAGAGTTTTTGCACATGCTGATTCTCTGGGAGGGTATTCAAGGGCCTGACTGAACACAAGACTTTCCCACAGCCCTATTTGTGAAGCTCTCCCAGTTTCCTACTAGTTCTCAACATCCTCAATGTTTTGGGCATCATGATGAAACCCCTGTTCTTCCTCAAAGTAGAAGGTCAAATGTGGCTACTGAGCTCCAGTTTGGGGGCCAGACAAATAAATCATAGGCAGCCCAGCAACAACATTTTGGGTTCAAGCTACCACACAACAAAAAGAGTATTGAAAGAGTCTCTTTCTTGTATCCATTTACCCTAAAATGATGAAACTGGCTTTGTTTAGAAACTGAGCATACACTGCCTTCCCTCCTGAAGGCTTAGCAAATTTCTTCCCAGCTGAGAGCTGTTTCCCAGTCCCAAAAGCTTGAGCTTGCATAAATGTTTACAGATGAAGTTACTTACATTCTGAATAGGGGAAAAGGGGAAAGAGTAAGGGGCTTGGTGAAGTGAGGAAGTGATATTACATGGCTCCCACCAGCTTTTTCCAGTTGCCTTTGTCTACCAAGCTGCTGTCTAGCTGCCACCAGGACCTGGGGAAGACAGCAAGGGCTCTAGTACTTCAATATCTCATTACAGATTCCCCATCCACAGAGGAAGCTAACTGATCCTTGTCTCATCATTCAGTGGAATATAGCTTATGTACATCACATTTTAGCACACTCCTTTCCCTGATATGCATGGTTTTGACAGATTGGTTATCCATCCACCAGTGAGTACACAGCAGGCTAAGCAAGGGTTTGTACATCAGCTCTCTCCCATTTAGGCGCTTCCCTCTCTGGGGAACAGACTGGAAAGGTCCAGCTCTTTAAGGGAAGTTTTTTGGGTGGTGTAAAGGTGTTTGGGCTTTCTGAGAAGTACTTTTATTGTACTACCACAACAAAAGTACTTCTCAGAACAACAAAAAAATTAAACTGCAGGGACTTCTCATTATATCAATGACAGAATGCCATTACAGGCATTAGCTGGAATTACACCATCCTTCAATGTTTTTCCTATCTGTTCCACAAATCAGTTACCATTACTAGTGGTCAGTCAAGTTTTTCTATCATGTTTTCCTACTGAAAAAACCCAAGAACCCTGTTTTAATTAAAGAGTTAAATCAAACTATACTGTGTTTGATTTAACGTGAAGGTATAAGAGAAAAAATGAAGCTAAAGACTAAATCCTCAAGCAGAGCTGTTATAAAACAAAGCCATAAAAAGTACCTCTTTCGTTTACTTTCTTTGAAGATGATCTCATTTGTATTGTGGGCACAGATTTACCCTGTTCAAATCAAATTTCTATGAATAGAAAAAAAATGTAACTGTGATAAACACCCACAATTATAGCACTTGATTTTCTCTTCCATAATTTAGCACAGCTTTAGCTGGTAAACTCTCTCTTCTCAGGAAAGGAAATTGTAAACCCTGACTTTTTGCACAGTAGTTTGCAGGGTGTGTGGTGTGTTCCTCTTAGTCGGGTACACTGTCCAAAGGTGCCTAAGGCAGACAGTACCAGTCATAGAATCATAGAATATTTTGGGTCGGAAAGAACATTTGACAGCCATCAAGTGCCCTCAAATCCACTGTCTATGCCATTGATAAAGACACTAAGGTAAGACACTGACTGGGCTGTCAGGCAGGACTTGTCCTTGGTGAAGCCGTGCTGGCTGTCCCCAGTCACCTCCCTGTCCTCTATGAGTCTTAGCACAGCTTCCAGGAGGAGCTGTTCCACGATCTTCCCAGGCACAGAGGTGAGGCTGACAGGTTGGTACCTGCCAGGTCCTCCTTTCTGCCCTTTATTAAAAATGGGTGCAGTGTTTCCCTTTTCCCAGTCACCAGGGACTTCACCTGACTGCCATGACTTCTCAAATGTCATGGAGAGTGGCTTGGACTCTACATGAGCCAATTCCCTCAGGCCTGGTCAGGTTCCATAGACTTAGACATGTTGTTTCCTCAGGAGGCATATTCCATCTTGAGTGCTGGAACTCAAGTTTTAGGAGTTAGGAAGATAAATCATTCCTGTCCCTTCCTCCACCCCCTTCCTTAATTAAATGAATTAAACAAAGAAAAGTTAAATGAGAAAAAATTTGTTGTATATCTGTTTCCCTGTGCTATGTGAAGTTTTCCTCCCTCTCAAACACTCACTGGTGCCTCTTCCCCAGGAAAGGTCTTTCTAGGAGAAGCCATCTTTTTCGAGGGTTTTTAGGAGAAATGGATGCACGTGGCACAGTCTATTCAAGGATGGTCACAGCTGCTAAAAGCTTTCCACATCCTAGATCAGTGATTCCATCTTTCCTGCCCAGGCCTCTGTGCTCTGCCTCTATGAAAAAGCAAAAGCCACTCAAGCCCTACACCAGTTATCTTCTTGATGTTGAGATTTATGGTATCCCAAGTCCCAGGCTGGGACATGTCCCTTCCCTTGCTCCACCCCCAGGAAGAAAGATGGCCCAAGCAAAATATATTTGAATACCTCAGTCTTCTCCTCATATCTTGTTACCTGTGTTGCTCATTTTGGGAGAGGTGGGAAGCTGTTCTTTTTGACACTCTCTTTTTCTGCAAGGCATACCTGTAGAAGCCTTCCCTGTCATTCCTTGCATGCCTTGCCAAGTTCAGCTCCATCCATGCCCTGGCCTTCCTGACCCCATATCTACACAACTGGACAGTGTCTGGACTCTTCCCAGGTCACCTGTCCCTGCTTCCACTGCCTGTACATTTCCTTCTTGCCCCTTAGTCTCAACCCAGCAGGTCTCTTGCCTTCCTTTCCTGATTCCTTACACCTGGGGATGAAGAGATTTTGCACCCTGTGGGAAGTATCCCTAAAAAAATCTTGTCCCTAAGAGCAGTTTCCCAGGGAGTCCTATACCATAAGTGAGCCAAATACACAAAACAGTTACTCTACCTCTTTGCTATTCCGTGTAGCTTAATGTTTCCAGGTGAGACACAGTGGCAGAAGACAAAAGCTGCAGATACCTCTCTGAAAGCTTTCTCCTCCTCAGAGCACCTCAGCCAACTGCTTGTTGGAGACAAGTGCTCACTGCATCAGCCCTGTTGTGGTGTGCTCAGCACACGCTCAGCTCCTGGTGGTGTCGGAGGTGTGTTGTGGGTACATAGGGAGCCGTTCTGCTTCCCTGGCAGAAGAAAGAGAAAGCACAAAATGAAGAGAAACAAGTGGGAAGATCCGGATCAGTAGAGTCAGGGTGTGGGTTTGAAGGGTAGAAAGGCCAGGACAGTGATGGCAAAAAATCCTCAAAAGGCAAAGAAAAAGAATAGTCTTAGAAGTTGAAAGATGGGTTGGGTGGAAGAGAGCTAGAAAGCATGAAAACTGAAAATGAGTGAGCAATGGACACAGCAGCAGAAAGCAAAAGTCATTTGCAAGGAGCAAGGTCAGTGAATACCAGCAGTTCAAAAAGAGCTTTAACAGTCCCACCAGCCCTATTAATGAACACCATTTTCTAGCCTTTCTTTAAATGCAGTCAGAACTAGGGAGTGAAATCTAGGGTCATCCATATGATATAGTTCATAGAACTTCATAAAGATGAGATGTAGATCTGTGAGGGTTGTAATATAATGGAATAAATGGACACCCTATGAACTGTGGAACATAGTCACAATAATTCTCATTTTGAGGATAAGCCATACATGAGGATTCTGGCCCTTGTCATTTTGTTGTGTAGAAAAGTCTGCCCATTTTAATTAGAATACTGAAGCCAAGTTTGGAATCCTGGCTAGGGCTACACTCCCAGGAAAATTGTCTGTGGTCACTCAGTACACAGTAGGATTCAATACTTTTTCCTTCCCATGTGTAATCTGAATAAGCAAATTGAAATCATTTACATTTTTTTGTAATGATCAGGGAGTTGAAATAATGAAAGGTAATCATGAATATTTTAATTGAAGAATAAAATTATATTAAAAAAATCTTCAGATTTCTCTTATGCTTTGTCAAAAGACGCCACTACCATAATGGTATTGTAATTTTTAGAAATGCATTATAGATTCAGACATTCACTATTTGTAAAGTTCATTGATGCCTTTTTCCAAAGGTGCTTTAGAAAAGATATAGAAACCACTTTAATCTTTGAAAACATTGTAGTTTGTGACTAAATATGTCCACATCATAGCTATAAAGATATATATCTGCATCACAAGACCAAAATATAGATCAGTGCAACTGACAGTTTCTATTGTTGCTAATGTTTTATGCAGTATCCTTCAGATGACCTCATCCCCTAATATGTTTCTTACAGAATTACACTAAGGTTCCTTAAGAAAGCCACAATTCACAGCAGACAGAGGTGATGCTGGAGTCTATCTTGCACCAAAATTTTGTACTTTAAGGATATCTGTTTTCTTTTCATCAAAAACTTTGCAAGTCTTCAAAAAGACCATACAACTCAAACTCAAATGCATTTGCCTTAGTGGGAGATCTGAATATCAGCTCAAAGTTGTATCATTGGTTTTGTTTCTGTTATACTGTTTAAGGAATTTAAGTATTACAACAAAACATGACTGCATTTCTTGGTGTCTGTGCAAAGTCTAAAGTAACGATTTAAAACTTCATGTATTTATAAATATACAGCTCTTTAGAGGATTGCCATTATGCTTCTATAGCCTAATATCCACAGTGATTACAGGAAGCTCCAAGACTTTCTGCATTGTGTTCAAGCTGGTTGTGTTTAACATTGCTTAAAGCTATATAACCAGTTGTAGTGCTTCAAAACCAAAACTAATACTCAAATAATAGAATTACAGAGGGCTTGGCTTCTTGAAATGTGCATTATTTTCCAATGCTCTGCTACTAAAAATATCCTCAATTTTTGATCATTAATTATTGTAGGTTAATGAGATCCTTATGTTTCTCTTCCCTAACATTTTGAGAACATTCGAAGACATGTTCATGACATGAAGCAATGCTTCTCAGACAAGACCCTTTTGTCCATGAGATACAGAGAGCAGAGCAGGAAGTCTTGTCAGCAGAGCAGTTTCCACAACACATTGATTGAAAACATAAACCATTTAGAAGCCACGTGCATGAAAGTATATTCTGTACATATTTCTCTTACTCCAGAAGGTTTAGATTCCATGAGTGCAGATTCCTTCAAATCCCAATTATATTTCCAGAGAATTGGGACACTGATATAACTTTTAAGAATTCATCAGGACATCCACAAATAGCGCTTCTTTGAAATCTTATCACTGCAGAAAAATTACTGATCTCAGTAGGACTTATGTCCACCACAACTGTGGAGGTAGATCCCACTGCTCCTTGTGCCTGCCCCTGCTCTCCCCTGGCACCTGACACAGGATGCTGGTGAACAACTGCAAGAGAGCAGCCAGTATTGCCTCCTTGGAGGCAAAAGGCAAGGCAGAATTCGTACAAGAAGGACACTGAGGCACCAGCACTGCTTCATCTCAAAAATTACCCAAATGTCTGATGCTAAGTGGACAGGAATTAATTTAATCTTTTGGTTGCTCACACAGAGCTGATCAAAGGATCCGTTCTTAAAAAGAGGCTACTTGCAAGCAATCAGTATAATTGTATGCCAAGGGGGCACAGAGGCTTTCTTTGGAAATGAAGAAGAACCTTTTATCTGAAAGGATAAACAGGCAACACAGGAGGGATTTTTGAGAATAGGATTTCACCTTCCCACAGTTACCAGAAAAGCTCCTGCCAGCAGAGTAATCATATCTAAACTCCTGGCTATCCAAAAAGGTACTGCTCCTTATCATCTTCAGTGGAGTCCCAGTCTGCTCTGCTCCTCACCTCAGTAAAGAAGACAGCTCAGCATTTAATCAGTTTGCAAACATGAGGATTCATTTAAGAAGCAAGCGCTTGTGCTCACCTCACTGCATTTGTACCTGCTGCCCCACTGCCTTGCCTTGATTTCCCTGCCCTCTCAGCATCCTCCACAATGCAACCTTATCTTCCCAAATCAGCCAAACAGCTCCCTCCAGATCCAGGCCAGTGCCACTGCTGTGGCAATAAACTGGCAAGAGGGGAAGGACTAGAGATATACTTACTGAAGGAAGAAGTAAATGCCTCTTCCAAGGGCTGAACACATCACCTCCACCTCCCCAAGGTCAGTGAATAGCAAGTTGTTACTGAACTTCCCTCTGTCTGGAAGTACAATTATGCTAGTTAATCTTAAAAGGCCTTTTGCAGCTGTCATCTGGGGTTTTTTATATTATACTTAAAACTTTTCTAATGGTAAGTACACATGCAGTGAGAAATAATAGCCCTTTGTATAAGAAGCGATACACACACTTTGTCCGATCATTTTTACCATGTTTTTCTCCAGTTCAGAAGTTATTATCACAGGACAGATTGTAAGCTGAACCATCATATCACAACCTAAGTGTAGCAGTGAAATGTTCCCTCTTTTTCTCCCTTCCCCCTCCAGCTTTTTTTTATTTTTCAAACCAAAGGTGTACAGGATGCTAATTGTGACTAAAATATTATTATTTGTCAAGAAACCCAGCCTAATTCTAGCACAGCATTTGCTGCTCTGCTCTCAGATCACAGCCCGTGTGACCCTTTCCAGCTTCTGCCAGCACCTGAAACAGCAGTCATCCCCTGCCACGGACTTCTGCTGATGCCACAGGTTAAATAACTCATGCCCTGCATAAACAAAAATAGGATAGTGTCTGCCACTCAGTTTTGATGCCATGTAAGTGCTGTGGATCTTAGAAGTGAGAAGCCTGCAGACTGAGACAGCAGGAGGCACTGGTAAGAGAATCTCACTTTGAGACAGTGCAGCTGATGTGCTGAATATTGGTCCTCAACCATTTCTCCTTGTTTTAACTTGGAGCAGGCAGGGACAGACTATTGCAGGAGGGAGGGATCCTTGAGATCTTTGTCTTGGCACTGATCTCTGACTTGCTAGGAGATCCCAGCTGNAGTTACCATAAAAGCACTAAAATTTAAAAAAGAAGAAAAGTAAAAGAAATCCACTAAGATGCCACTTTGAGTACCAACATTCTCCAGTGTGAACCCTAGTGTTTAGAATGGGAAATGCCTGAGGTTAACTCTGAGCACAGGTTCAAACTCCCATACAAAGATTGTGAAGGACAACACTTAATCCAAAATATGCCAATGATATCAACTCTTAAGTTCAGTACTGGCTCTGTGCATAGTGCTTGTCTCCTTTAGTCATTGATATTTTCCCTTTTTTTTTCCCCCTCTTATACTTTTAGAATGCCTGATTGATGAAAAACACTCACAAAATCATGAGCCACCAATTGTCCCAGGTATGATCCTGGATTAACTCTCAGGATCTGTTGCCTTTTCTACAACCAGCCCTGGTAGCAAAGGTTGGCACCTACCTTCTTGTGCCTGAGTCTCCTTCCTCCCCAGGAAAAAGCAAGCCATTTCCCATCAGAAATGTTATTTCAAATTCAGCAAATAGTGTTTAAAGCAAAGGTCACCATTAGTTCTGGATGTGCTAATGCACTGTGCTTATAATGGTTCTGTATAGATTCTATATTTCAGAACATGAGGCTGTTATACTTATTCCACCTAGGATTCTTAGTCGGCACTTAAAGCATGTTTTCATTAGCCTGTAGTAGCCTCTATATATTTTAACAAAACACTCAGAGGATTTCATCTTGAAGTTTTCAAAATAGTTAAATGATTTTACCTCTAGCCTATACATATAATTTGAAATTTAAAATTTTGCGTCCCTTCGGTATATATGTTTCAGTGCCTGAAATAAATTAAAAATCTAAGCCCCAGCCTGCACTGTTGGAAGAAAAATTGAAAGTCAGATAATGTTAGGCAGCCGGGGCTACCAAATGATTAAAGAGTGGTAGGTAACTTAGCTCCAGTCTGTGGCAGGTGACTGTATTCTGCAGCTTGAACAACAGAAATCTCTCTGCCATGCACAAAGGAAAGTAGTTACTTATTGTATATTAAGGTTAGGGCCCTGTAGGATATGTGTATATAGTCTTTTGCAGTTGACTGGCAGTCACAATACACTATTTATCAGCTGGGAATTTTTGTAGTAATCTTAAAACTGTGAAGCAATTTATAAGGTCTTCCTTTCACTCAACATGTTCTCATCAGAGAAGCAGATAACAGAATAACTTGGGACTGAA
>WAAG01031390.1:0-23939 GCA_013390105.1 Tichodroma muraria | reverse complement strand
GATCAGACCATTGTTCTGTCTGCAGATAATCTCCTACTAAACTAAATGGATGGAGGTTTGCTTTGTCCACATAAAAATAACACTAAGACTTTGTATCTGAAAAAAGCAAGAGTATGAGCTCCCTGATGTGCTGCAAGGAAAAAAAAAATCTTATTTAACTAACAAGAGAATGAGCTAGGGATGAAAAATGCAGATGTTAAAGCAGACTAAAAAGTGACCGGTACAAAATTTTTCCTCAAGTTGTAGATATTCTAGGTAGACTGCACTCACTGGGCAGATAAGTAGTGACATGCCTCTCACTCTGGAGTCTTTAGGCCAAATGAAGCTCTCAGTTACCCAACTTTAAATCTCAAGTAAATCTACTGATGTTACCATAGAGTTATGTCAGCTTCACTGAGAGCATAGTATGATGCCCTGTTTACAAAATTAGGCTGTGAAAGGTGCATCTGCATGTACATTTTGATTTGCCAATAGAATAATTTTATGGAGGTAAATTTATGCAAATACTTAGAATATAAATCCAAAGGAGACCTTTAGTCTTGTATTCATTAAAGATTATGCACCATTTTACAAGAAGGTACTCAAAAATACAATATGGAAGAAAATTAAAAGGAATAAATTCACAGAGGCTTCATATTTTACCAAATCTTTGCTCCCTAAATATGTATAAGTGACTGCTCCCCTAGGAGAAAAGAATATACATGCCCCAGTCCTTGTATTTGTCTACCTAAAAATATCAATACATTTCTCTTCACAACAGCTGAGGGAAGAACACAGACAGCTTTACCACTCTATCTTTAATCAAGCACAGAGTCAAGAGAAATCATTAGACTTCCCAAAGGCCAGACTGGGAATGCAACATGTAAATAAGGAAAGAAATGCAGTTTTCCTGCAGCAGCCCTCTAGTTGTACTCAATCCCTTCATAGGGGATGGAACATTATGCAAGGATAGGGGGATTGGGAAAAATGTCTATGTGAACTCCCAGTTCAACACATACAAAAATGAAGTCTGAGGAACTGTTGTCTTAAGCATGTGGGCATTTATTTACATTTTTAGGTACATCTTATCTGAGTGTATGCAGCTTATAGTTTGTTCACTGGAGGCAAAACAATTTATAAAGGACCGTTGCTTCTTTTCCCCTGCATGGAAAAATTCAATACTGCAGGTGAGGCGTTAGGGGAGTGCATTCCAGAATATAAAAATCACATCAGTCTTTCAATATGAGGATCACCTGCAGGCTTTCGCACAATTTTTTATACTTACAACAACTCTGTTTATAAGAAAACTTAAGGGGTGGCTGGCGATGAAGGAATTCATTTTTAAAGCAGGCATTCAGAAAAAGTGGTGAAGGAAGAAATACCATTCATTTTTTCTCGAAGAAAGAAGACATCAATTCCACAATGAATACATTTATAAATTATCATTTATTAACTTTAAAAAGTAAGTTTTTCTAGCCTGCTTTGGCAGCCCTGTAGTAATTCTGCAGGTTGCAGAATCATGTTCTTGATGGTAGGAGCTAGCCAGTTCCCAAGAAGCCTGCTTTGCTGACATGTTTTTGGGATAAGGAAGGTAACACAAGCTCCATGTATTTGCTGGGAGTGCAAACACTCATATCACTTAGCTCTGAAGAATCTCTGCTTGGTTTAAATTGCAGAGTCTGCTGGAGTTTAGCACAGTGGAGGAATCTACTGACACACCCAGCTCTTACAGCTTCAATGACACTGGCCAGAGCAAGGAGACAATTGCCAAAATCATTTCAAACCAGCTGGCAGATAGCCACTACTACATGAACTAGAGCAACCCTCAAGTGAAGCACTGCTCACCAAATTGATTTTGATAGGCCAGAGATTACAGGAACAGTTTAGGCTGACTGCAGGCACTGGGCAAACCATAAATTCACCAGCAGCATCATGCAGAGATCAGGAACTGGCGCAACTGCACCCAGAGCAGGGCTTGTCAGGACAGACAGCTTTTCACTGCACCATCAGAGGCACAGCAATGCTCCCCCATCAGGTAAAAGCTGGTCCCATAATTCAAAAACCTATCAATTTTTCTGAGACATTTTATCAACCTTCAGAAACGTTGAGGCAGCCTAAAAACACCCCACAGATTTGAATGTCAGTGCCAGCGGTTTAGTCTATCACTATCTCCTCACTCTCAGTTTCCAACCAGCTTTAGAGATTGACATTTGTGCACCTGAGGATGTGTGAGCTGACACTTTTACAGGTGGTTCCATCTCCTCCTGGGTTTAATAACAAAAACATTTTCAAGCTGTACTGTCCGCAGAGCCCATTAATGTAAAACACATAAGTGATTCTTTAATTTTATGTAACAAGGGTCCATGGGACTGGGTGTCTGCTACACTGCCCAATGTTTTTTTTGTTCATTTAAAATGTGAATTTTCATAGGGAAATGCATAATATGATGAGGAATTTCTAACATATAAATGAACAGCAGTCAGACTGGAAGCTGCTCTTCATATACTGAATAACAAATACAATCCTTCCACACCTCCTTGCAGCATTCGCCCAATTCCCACTCAGCCTCTTTCAACACCATTCTGCACTGAATACTGCCAAGTGGAACACATGTAAGGAAAGCCAGAAATTTTTTCTTTGCCTACAAAAAGATGAACCCCTGGGCTATGGATATAAAGAAAGGAATGAACAGACACTGAAAGACAGAGAAAATACAATTTCATAGTTCACAGTCACACTCGGTGCAGTCGATCCCTGATCTCCTCATTTTCACAATGCAAATCACCCCTCCTATGTAGATGTGCAAGGATACAACAGGCAGTGCTTCTATAATGGTAGGCTGTCATCATTCCAGGGAAATTCTTCAGTAAGATTTTTGCATCAGGTTTGGAAAGGTAAAATCTGTAACAACACAAAACCCCAACCACAAACCATGCCCTTCCACAAAAGACCCCATGATCCAGAGAACTACTGTTTTCCTTCAAAAAGGAGTAAAAGCCCTTTCTAGTTCTGAACATGAGAATTCTTCGTTTTCAAATGAAACTATGAAACTTCAAATGACTATGCAAGAAGCAATTAAGTCATCTTCACAGAATGCTTTTGAAGAACTATATAAATAGTTTCTCAATCCTGTTTCTCAGTGAAGAATCACACAGCATTTTTAGGCAAAGGAAGGTTTTCAGGCTTCAGCTTAGTGTTTCTCCTTCAGCACAGTGCTGTCTTTACAGAGAATTGATCAGAATTGAAAACAAAAGCAATGCAATACCCTTGACATTTATGGAGTACAAAAGGTGAGAACCTCTGATCCTCAGACCTGTGAAACCTGCTTTGTGCCGACATCCCAGAGCAGAAGATACTTTTGCCACCTCATGCACCGTGAAAGAGACAGACGTGCCAAACTTGTGGCAAGCAGTTTATACGGATGTCAGGCTCCCCAGGTGCTTCCCAGGAATTTTGTAGCTTACATCGCCAAGCTGTAGCGTGGCGAGCTTGCTTCGGTGGGTTTCAGCGGCTGCCCCTGCTCAGCCTGCCGCGCTGTTGTGCTCGGAGCCAGCTAGGTGGTGCTCATGGGGTGGCAGCCGATGTGCAAAGTTAGCTCTGGGATTTCGCTCCGGGCCTCTTCCCCCGCCTCTGGCATCCCACACACCCTAAGCACGCCGCCACAAATGAAAAAGCAGGACCCGGAGGAACGGGATGAAGGAGGGAGGCGAGAGCAAACTGCAGCTCGGGTACTGTATGAGCGCAGATCCTTACACAACCGCGCTGGCTCTGCAGGGCTGGGCTGCAAGGAAGAAACAGGCTGGGTTTGTGTACGTGAGCCAGCTCGTTTACTCCTACCTGGCAGCCTGGAAAGAGCACAGCACTGACAGTTTGGGAAGGAACCACGTTGTTGGAGAGACGTGACAATTTGGAAGTTGTTTTTCCTCTGACAAATAGCAATCCTAGCTGTAAGTCTCGTTGTGGTCAGATGGAGTGTGTCTTTATGGGTGTTTGAAGTTAGAATTAATTAGTAGCTTTCAGCAGTCTGTGAAGTTGCCTAGTTTTGCTGGATTAATTGCGTATTGCAGAAAGTGGTGTAAAGACACGCTGTGCTAGCTCCCAGTAAATATGAAAAGTGCATGGGGATGGTTTGGTGTGGACATATTGTTCAGATCCATTGAGTGGCAGAATACTTATAAATTCTTAAATCTGATGATTCCACTTGGTCCCTTGGGCTGAAAATTTGTATGAAAATTTCATTTCAAAATGACAAGCCTATATATGCACAGGAATGGTTTGCTAAATAAAACCTTAGATCATTTTTTATTCATCTTATGTCTAAAATGCCCAGAGGCATAGCTCCATAAAAATTTTAAACTTTAAACAAAAGCTCCTTTTGAGTTGCAGGAAAACAAAACATTCTGAAAGCAACAGTTTGTATTATTTATTCTGATGTTGACTTAGCAAGAGAAGCTGATGAGTTAATTCTCATTGGAAGCACTGAATTACTTTAGGAACAGAAGCCCAATTAATTAAGGATCATTTCCTATTGATTTCACTGTACTACAGTCCAGACTCAGAGTACCTGCTATACTCCCTTACAAGATAAACACAATAAATAATAATATACTTACGCCAGTTACTGCTGTCCTGATGACTTGTAATTTTTCAGAGAGGAAACACTTCTAAGACTTTCATGTGAACATAATAAAAGCCAGAATGTCTCTTGAATGACAGAGAACAGGAAAACACAGAAGAGGCACTGTATATACTCCAGATAAAAGACGATAGTCAAATGAAGAGACAGGTTTAAAAAGCAGAAAAAAGTAAAAATATATACATTTGTATTGGAATTATCAATAGGAAAATGACAAATTTAATGCCTAAAGCTGGGACTTTTTTAGAGTGCAAAACATGAATGTATTTGGGACGCACACTATGACTAGGCTTTGAGCCCAGATTCGCCTCACAACTTCATTATGTGCAGAAATCAAACCCTGGAAATGTCATTATTTAACTACTGCAATCAGCCTGCTGCATGGCCGTGAAGAACCAGGGCACAGGTTTTCTCTCTAGGTATGTGTCCAGGCAAGGTTCCCGGCAAGACAGAGCTAACTTTTGCATCAGCCAGGAGGTGCATGGCCAGGACCCTGGGGTTATTCCATACCACCTCACACCGTGGTAAGAGGAGGGAGGGTGGTGGCATTTCCTGGTTTTCCGGTGTGTGCGGTGGTGTAGTGCCGGATTCCATGTGGTGAGCAATCACCTGTGGATGGTTTGCCTTTCTGTTACACTCTGTTATTTGTATTGTTATTACTGCTTGCTTTCCTTACCTCACTGCTGTTTCCAGTGAAATGTTCCTGTCTCAACGTGTGATCTTTACCTTTCTATAGCCCCAATTCTCCTCCGCATCCTGTCTCAGGGAGAGGCGGGGCGGAAGTGAGTGGGCAGCACATGGTCTGGGGTGTTTCAGTGGGAGCACTAAATTGGGAAATACCATTCTTAAACCACGAGAGTGAGCTTATCTGTGAGGCAGGCTGGAGCCCCATGTGCCCTCACTGTCAACAGCCTTTCCACCCAAAGCAAAAACGAGTTCCACTATCCCAACTCTTATAAGAACGTAACAAAATTTGGAGTTAAGTTTTGGCTCAGTTCACAGGCAAGTTGCACTGCAAGATTATTGACGAAAGACAGATGCGTTGAACTCAATTTGGAAAATTTAGCAAACATTACGTGCATTACCAGAATCCTCTATGAAGAAATTCAGAAAGTGCAGCATTCCTTCGGTACAACCACGTGTATTTTCAAACAGTATACATAACATGGTATTCTTTGAGGGACAACTAGAGAACCAAGCTGTCTGGCTACAATTTTCTGACCTGTTTTTGTTGAGTCTGACACCTGGAGCCGTGCTACCTCTGCTTTCTCTTAAAGCTAAACTTTGTCTCAGTCTGGTACTTCACTCCCTGACTGCTTCCTGCCCTGAAGCCCACACAGCAGTATCCAGCTTTTGTGATTTGACAGTGACCCAGCTTTTGTGTTTGCACCCAATCACTGAAAAGACCACTGGGCCATAAAGATTCGATTTTTGTTAGGGGTTGTCAGGCTAACTACTAATTACTGTCTTGTACAGCAACTTCTCTTTCAGCTCTCACTGCCTACACGGCCTTGCATTTTCTTTTCACTTAGCCTTAAGAAATTACAAGAAGCACACCATGAAGTTCAGCCAGATTCACACCTCATGATGTCCATCAATATTGCACAGAACAGCAAGAATGCAGGAAATAAAATCCTCACCTTTATTTAGACAGTAGGACTAAACAAAAGTCACTTGAGCTGAGACCCTAAACAAGGCTGCCAGTCATGAAAAATAATGAATAAAGGTACCAACTTTTAAAAGATCTCTATGCATCTTTATTAGCTAAAGGAGAGGGTGAAATCTTATCTTGCAGTTATGGCAAGGAGAAAAGGAAGCTGGGAGCAGTGCTGTAAGCCAGCACGCACACAGAGCAGGAGTGAAGAGTGCCTAAAACCAGTGCCCCGACTCACCAGGAAAGCATCCTCCAAGACCTGAGGTCAGGCTCCTCAAGGGGCAGCAGATGAATCAGCAAAGCTCCTGGATCTTCGTGGACAGCATCAGGACTCCCAGGCAGAGCTGCAGGGAGTGGGGCTGGCAGTAATAGCATTCTTTGAAAGCCTTTAGGAAGCTGGAAAAGAAGCAGAGAAAAAGGAAGGTCTCTGAGCCTTTGACTTCTGCCCATTAAGCTCAGCCTCTTTGAGCTTAGGCTCAGCAGGAGGACATGAGTTAACCACAGAAAATGGCCTTTACATTTCTTCTGCTGGTAACATTTTGTGTTTGCTTAGACAGAGGATGGACTCGAATTAGTGAGGCCATTTTTTGGCCTCAGGAACAAAAGGACTCAAGGAAGTGATCAAATGCAGTTTGTTTTTTTTTTTTTTTTTTTTTTTTTTTTTTTTNAAAGAGGATTTTAAAATTCTAACCAATTATTTAAAATTAAATATTAGGAGAAAAAAAAAATATTCCAGACCTGAGAGCATGTGTACTAAATGTGAACATGAGATAGAAGGACCTGGGTTTTTAAGTCTGGAGACATGAAGGCTGAAGGGAGTCAATTTTTGTCTTCAGCTAGATTTAGGGGTTGTAGATAAGGGAGCCAGACTTTTGTCTGCATCTCACTCTGAGAGAATGAAAGGTAATGACTGCAATGGAGCAAGGGCAGCTATAAGTGGATGCAAAGAAAGATGTTCTTCACCATGAAGCTGGTCCACCACTGAAGCAAGTGCCTCGAGAGGCTGGAGGAGCTCTGTTGTTGTAGATTTTAAAAAAAACTTAACTTTTACTACGGTGTGTGGCTCGTAAGTCACCATAAAAACTCAAATTGAAGTTGAGACAATTTATGGAGCAAGGCTGTAGACACATGTCCTATTTCTGCTGCCACTAATATATTTGTCCCCTATCCTTCCCTGGTTTTTTTTTCATACTTGAGGGTGCCATGGATGCAGCAGTGTAACTGCAGATGCAGATCTTCAATCCAGATGCAGATCCTCAATCCAATCATCCAAATTAAATGTTTTCTATGTTTCAGAGTATTTTGGGGGTTCAGTGTATGCTGAAAGGGTGACACAAAGCTGGGAAAAGTACATTCCTAATGCCCTGGGTTAGGAGGGTATAGGGTGCCTGACCTCCAGGTGATACACACAGGTCTAGGAACAGCTAGATTCAGGGACACAGACTGCTGCAGTTTATTTTTGTTGTTGTTGTTGTTCTTTCCTGCTGGCAATAAATAGAAGCCCCAAAAGGTATAGTTTTGGATGGACACAGCAGGAGCTCACTTCATTGAAAGCAAGACTGGAACCTTACCCACTGACACGCAATTATTGAACTCCCTTCATGCCCCCATGCACCAGCTGCACTGCACAGAGAGAGCACAGCATCAACATGAAAATGCTCTGATATGCAGGTGCCCATGCCCGGAACAAGGGACAGGATCCAGGGATAAGTGTCAGTGCAGGAGGTGAAGTGTGCACAGCGAGTGCTTACTGCTCGCTGGGGAGGCCCACCTGCAAAAAAAATCCATGATTAGGACAGCATTGGCCCTTCCATCCAGCTCCTTCTGCAGTGTTTGCAAACACAAACCTCATGGGTGTAAAGTCCAGGTCAGGAAGGCAAGTAAGAGGGGGAGAAGGAAAAAGAAAAAAAGAAAATGTCAGCTTCTGCACAGCGTAAACTCAGAGTGATGATTATTTTTATTACAATTATCTCGTTAACTGTGTTAATAAAAGAAACAAACATGATCACATCGGTCTATAAATTCAATGCACAAGCAGCAGTTACTCAAGGTTGCTTAATAATTCATTTTAGTCAGTTTCAGAGTAACTTCTAACAGAAATAAATAACAAAAGACCATGAAAAAACTCTAAACCCCAAAACACCACTGTGTGTGCTGTGAACTCTTGTTCCTGTGGAGTCTTTAATGTTTTGGAACATGATATGCAGCAGACACAGTAATTTATAAGGTTTTCCATACTTTGTTTTGTTTTACATGTGTTCCTGTCCAACTGAATTTTTGTCAGAGCAAGTCTCAAGTTTTTGTAAGCGAAAAATCCTGTTGGTAGCAAAAAGAGGGCACTGTGACTGCGGAGAGGTTGGCATGCACAGGGTCGAGCACAGCCTGGACACTCCAATCTGCTGGGCATGCACGCCTGCTGAGGTGGACACTGGGACGGGCACCTCAGACCTCGCTGCAAGTTCCAGCTGCACTTCACCAATCTGTGGGCAAAGACAGTGCGTTCACACAAGAGCTTGCTCAGCGCCTCAGACCTCGCCTGTGATGCCGCTGACTGTACAAATGCCCTCACTATTTCTTTTCCTTTTCAAATTTATACAGTTGTCCATGTCCTGGAAAATAAGGTAAAGACATAAGCTGGGAAAGTCTGATGTATTTTTTTCTTGAGCGGTCACTACAGCCACACCTTTCATCCTCACAGCAAATCACGTTATAGTCAGGGTTTGTAATTTTCTATGAAAAAAGATGCAAAATTTAAATCACTTAAAATTGTTTCAACCTTTCTGACAGTACCTTCTGAATGCAAATTAGCTGTACAGCATCACAAAATTTATGTGGTATTGAGTTCTATCCAGTGGTGCTTGTTCAGAACAAGCATAGATTACTACCCAAAGACAAGGGGAAATAAATAAGAAATGAAAGGAAAAATAATAATAATAGTGTAAGCTGTTGGTTTTCTTACCCCTCAGAGTTCAATTTAGGCACAGTGGTTATTGATTTAATTTCACAGCACAGGCCCACATTGATAAAGGATAGCACTGTGTAATATACACATAACAAGGGAAATTATGGAAAAATAAGGAAGTGGTTTTCTTAAGCTAATTTTATTTTGTTACTATATCATTCCTCACATTGATTCTTTTCATTTAATAACAAATAGTAAAACATATTTTTATAAGAGTGAGGAAAAGAAAAAAATTTAAATTTTAACACTGTGAATGGCTGAAAAGTTTTTCTTGTGAAACTTCACAAGAAAACTATCCAACTAACCCTTTCTCTTAGGAGTTTTTACTTTCCATGGAAGAGAGTGGCTATTTTTCTATTCTGAAAAATATAAAGATGGGGAGATGAAAAAAAAAAAATTAGGCAAAAAACGAAATGGATTTTTGAAACATAAGTTACTGCAATACCTCTTAGAAGTTATATTTCAGATAGTTCACATTTCTTTTCCATCTATGCCCCTGCAGTGAGGTTCCCAGTGGAATACTACACCCCATCACACATGGGAGTTTGTGGTAGCTCCTGGCAAGGACTCCAGTCAAACAGAGTCCTGTGGTTCAAGGGAAAATAATGAACCACACACTAGAAATATAACACTTCAATATACTATGGAAAGCTTTTAAGGCTCAAATTTTGCTTGGTGCTACTTTATTTTTTTCTTAAATAAAAGAGACCACTGGCAAAAATAAGGATTTTCTAACCATAGTAGGTGTACTGATCCTGAGTCAGTCCTGGTCATTTCTTTTGCTATTTTTTTGGTAGTGTGGAGCCCTGCATCACAGGTGGGAAATAGGATCTGTACCCAGAAAAGACACAGAAATTCCCAAGGCAAAAGCCTGTCACAGAGCAGTCCCCCACTTGGCCTGTCCTGGATCAGCAGTTCCCCAGTGTTCACCTGCCCACTCAGCAGCAACTGCTCCAGCCCCACTCCAGCAGGGAGATGAAGCACCGAGGCAGGTGAAGCGCTGTGGCAGCAGGATTGCCTTCCTGGCATCCACACGCCACTGGATTTGGCTCGGCTCCTAAAGGTTTACGTCAACATCAATTTCCAGGTTTTGAAAGATGTGCTCTTTCAAGCGCAGGTGCAAAAAAAGCTGTTTTAGAAACTACTGCCATGCCTCAATGTAGAAAATTTTACAAGCTAATAAATTTAATATAAGGTATGGCCCAGGTTTTGCAGGTTTTATTTAAATTCTCCATAGACCATCCCCCTAGAAGAAGAAGGACCAATGACCCCACAGCATTTCCTGCAAAACATTTCAAGCCTGATTTGGAAACTGTCAAAACTCTGGCACTCCAAGTAAACACTGACATATTTTTGGAATCTTTTTCTATCCAAATTCAGTAGTACAGCAAGAACTTCCCTCAAATAACAACACAGCTCCCCCAGGGTGTAGATAATATACATAATCACCACAGTCTCTGCCTATTCTAGTTAACACTTCCTAACAACAGATGTAATCTTCAGTGAGACCCAGCTTTTACAAATTGCTGCTAATATGAATCACTCTTAACTTGTCCGAGTATCTCTTCTATAAATCTTATGTTTTCCCTAGACGTATTTAAATTAGGAATCCTTAACTGCTAATTGAATATGAACTTGGATAACTGAGCAGGTCATCCTCATTTCTGAAACTGAGGATGAAGGACTGCTCTGACCAGACTAACTAAGGTGAACATGTCTGATTTACAGTGAATAAAACCTTCATGATGCAGTAAAGGTTTGAGGGGCACAGGTCTTAGGGTGAAGAGGATCAGATGATGCTGTCAGATCTTTCCCAGCAGCTCAAGGTCACTGCCACAGAATGAGTTCTGGCACTGCGTTCATTTTCACTGTTTAGGTGTCTGGCAAATTAGGAAGGACTTCAGTTCAAGAGTGCTATTTAAATTCACTAAATATATACTATGTTCAAACATCGTTAAGACAGTAAAATGATCTGACAAAAGAGGGATTTATATATTGCCTGTTGCAAAAGCCTTCAGAGCAAAGAAAAGCAGGCTCATTTCTTTTAGTGCACCAAATCACTGTAACATGTCAGTGCAGGTATTCAATTTGGTCTAAAATTTTAGAACTCTTGCAAAACAAACGACCTTTACATCTTCTAAGGATTTTGCAGACAGTTCAAAATTGCACCTCAGTATTTTTGTACAACGATAGTGGTTCAAAAAAGTCATTTAGCACTGTTTATTGCTTTCTATTCTAGTGTAGTAATTTTAGAAATATATATATTTAACCAGACATAATGCTGTCAGAGAACTACTTAATCAGCATGTGAATATGCATTGAAACAAAAGCTGTGAGTACATTTATCCAGTTAGATATGAATATTGCCAAATACAGAGAGGGGAAATGGGACAGAATGGAAGAGAAATCAAACAATCACTGATCCCATAAATGCAGAAAAAGGACAGATAACAAGCATGATATTAACTTAAAACTCATGATGTTCTATATTTCTCGGTGTGTTAAACAATAGCTTTGCTGCAAAAAGCAAGTTTCTCTTCTTTAAACACAGAGATAACTGTGAGTGCACAGTGGGGAATACTGAGGTTGTGTTTACAGCACAGTATACATTCCATTTCCACCCAGTTCGATCCAAAACCCACCCTGCTGCCCATCACCACCAGTTTTCCTTAAAACAGAAACTTGATTTTTTTCAGATATATTGAAACATTTCAGTTTAATCTTTCTATAATGCATCATGTGACATGCACATCTGTGGTAATTGTGAAGTTTCTGGATATCTTTTTGGGTTTCCACTTGAATGGCAAGACACTATGATCAAGAGTGGTGTTCATGGTATTTCCTCATGTGTTTGACACAAGGGGTGGAAGACTTCACACAAGCTACAGATGTGGCTGCTTTGCAAACCCTTACCAAAATGTGATCCTGTAGTGGAAAAGGGTAGGTTTGGCAGAGGGAGAATTACTGGGGTTTAAAGACACAGAAGGAACAGAATAAGGCAAGCAGGGCTCAGTATTTCCGCTCCAGCACCTCGACAGCAGCCAGAGCAAAGGCCTTTGCAAAGATAAACTCTTGCAGGTAGGAAAGGGGCATCTTTTACTATGGGCTTGAATGCCCTGTACTAGGCCACAGTGGCTTTCTGAGTTGCATTCTGTTCAACCAACTTTTATTACAAGACAGGCAAAAAGGATTCACCTTGCAAATGATGAAGTAAAAAGGAAAACATAAGGCAACATAAAACAAGATCTGTCCTCAAAAGGACTATCTTTGCTTTTAAAGCTACTTTGTTCTCCTTTGGGGTTTTGTAAAACAAGACCTGAGAAATGCAAATACCTCCAGTAATGTTGGCTCGAAGGGACGGTGCTTTGGCAACAGAAATTCTGTCCCAGAGCCCTGGCTGTTCAGGACTGTCCCTGGCTCAGGGTCCCACTCTGCTGGTACATTAAGCCTCCTGGCTCAGTCAGCAGTAGGAACTGGGCAGCCCAGGGTGAAAATGGCTTTGGGAAATTTTTTCTTTGGGAAATAGAGCCTGGAAAAGAGGACAAGTAACAGCTGTGAACTCACAGTGCTGCATGTCTTGGGTCTAGCGAGGCACTCCCCCAAGACCTAGATCTAGCCAGGCCATGACAGCAGCTACAGGGAACAAGTCAGATTTCTATTTGGCAGACAAGGCAAAATGAAAACACATTTTATAAACCCATAGAATATTGGGTTGGAAGAGACCTCAAGGATCATGTTGTCGAACCTTTCTTGGCACGGTCTAGACAAGATGGCCCAGCACCCTGTCTAGGCACTCAAATGTTCAACACTGGGGAGCCCACCATTTCCCTGGGGAGATTATTCCAGTGGCTGATTGTTCTCGTTGTGAAAAGTTATCCTCATTTACAAACAGAATCCTCTGGAGTAATTTGTACCCACTGCCCCTCATCTCTCTGTGTAAAAGGGGAGCTTCCACTTTCTCTGTAGCCATCCTGTAGACACTGGAATATGGTGATACTGGAACCTTTGGCTTTTTTGAACTTCTCTATCAAACCCACACCCCCCTCCCCCCCCCTGCTTTTTGTAGAGAGACTGACCTCTTCTCTGCTTGGCAGAATTCTATGTCAAATACACAAACTCGAGAATAGATACATGCATGGTATCCGTGCCCACCCACGGGGGAGGACAGTCATGAAGGGCAGCACATACACGACAGCTTTGCACAAGTGGAAGAAAAGGGGAGCAAAAAAAACGTATTTCCTCAATTTCCTCTCAGGAGTCATTTGCTTCTATCTCTCCAGTGGCTAGTTAAAAGCCATTTACATTTTTTTCCCTGATACAGTCAGTACATATTCCCATGATGCTGCTTCTCCTTATCCTCACAGAAGAGTTTTTTCTTCATAGACTTATCATTTAACCAGGAGATGATGAGACAACGTGGCAACTTTTTTTTTTTTTATCCAAATATATATGTAACAAAGAAAGAAATATTTTCTGTTACTGATTTCCAACTCACCAGCAGTTAAAAATCATGAAGCTTCCAGAAACTGAGGGGGGGGGGAGGGAAATCTGCAACCTCATGTGTCCTGCAACAGCAGAGCATAATCCTCCCACGTTTGGTAACTTTGCAGACACAGAGAACTGTAGAAGGTAGCAATTTGCACTGATAAAAAAGTTTTCTGACTCTGCATAACCCACAGTCATACATATCCTTGAATGCTGTCCAGCCACTCTTAATAATTTATTTAGTACAGGCATGACTCTTAATTCTACATAATACTAAGGGTGCCCAACACTCTCCATTTTGGATGTGTTTTCACCTGTCAATGGTTTTGCCAAACTTGTGTTCTGTGCCACTGTCTGCCTCATGTTAATTAGCTCTGTAGAATATGGAATAAAAACACATCTTGCACCCACAGAGCTTTGCCCAGATTAGAAGAAATTGTAAATGATGAATTGAAAAAAAATTCAGTTATCCATACCATGCTTTGATGAGGGGATCTGAAATATGGCAGGACATAGGTTTTTTCTGTGTTAAAAATGCTGCCATTGCTGTAATAGCGAAAATCTTTACCGCATCAACCACCATAAAAGATTTTGTGCATTTTCCCTCGCCCTCCCTATCAAGATGCTTATTCTTAAGCTACTTACAGTTTATCACACCAAGTCCCAGGGCTACTGTGACTTTGTGGGCACCAGATTGGCAGGGGAGATTTCATCTTCTGCTTAGATTTCTGCTACTGGGGCAACTGGGAAGCGAGGACAACAGAGGGATCCCAGTGCCAGCAGTAACAAAATGGATGGGCTGGGGCTGATGCTGGGGACACAGGCTTGCTCTGCCATCCAGCTCTCCCAACATCTCCCCTCTCTGCCCAGATGCTTCTGTTAGATGGATTTCTGTGGAAAACACTTGCCTTTGGAAGCTTTTTTGTTGCTCAAATGCTGGAGGTGGATTATAAAGAGGGAAGGACTGGTTAGAGTGTTTTGAGGTGTGGGAAGGAGGAAGTTGCTATGAGAAAAGACTAATTTGAGCTCTTAAATGTCTCATTACTTGCTCATGCATATTCCTAGTCCAAGGCTGAGAAAGAAATCACTGCATATCCAGCCCTGACAGCAACTTAAAACCTGGATTCTACATTCTTTCTCTCTCAGTGAGGAGGCAGGAGGCCTCAGGCTGTGACTTCATCTATGCACCCACTTGTTGGGAAAGATGCTCCTGCATGTGCTCACATTTCTGGTTGTGGAGGCACAGGAATAAGCAGATAATTCTTATGTCCTTTACCCTCTCAGAATAAATGTGCACAGCTAAAAACTGTCAGAGCCTTGAGTGCAACATTTAGTACTTAGACAGCACATCTGAAAGAATATGGTAAATAGGGAAAGAGAAAAGACATAACTTGCTCAAAGAAATAGCATTCTTCATTTCCCTCCCAACTCCCCGTTAGTCATCTGCTTCATGGAGCAAGTGAGTAAAAAATCATGATCCAGAGGGCAATGGCTGGCTAAGAGAGACTCCCAGGTCCACTGCAGGCCTGCTATGCTTCAAAACACAGCTCTTGCTCAGCACTGACAGCTGAATCCTCATCTCTGTAATCTATGGCCTGGCTGTGGAGTTCTCTGCTCTAATTATTCTGCATTTGTCTCTCCTCCCAGCCTGGAACAGGTTTTCAAAGGCCTGAGACCACTGGAACGGGGAAGATTTATGGAGTCAGTCAATGCTGGTTGCATTCTGCGGAACTTTGAATAAGAACCAAACGACTATTTGAATCTTAGGAGGGAAGTTTCCCTCTGATTCGAGTATTACTCACTTCCTGGTGCACTGAAGTTGAAGGATTAAGTAACTTTTCCCAAATATAGAATGCATCACACCCAATCACACACACACACACACACACACACTGCTGCCTTCTTTAAGTGAAGCATCTGAGGAGGAAAATGAGATTACAAATTTAGGAGTATAATGAGATCAAGTTAAATTCACACCATTTACCCGCCTAGGCACAATCTATGCCATTAGAAAAGATTAATTTTTTTGTTGCAATTTCTAATCTCATTATACCTTTTGTCACAAGGATGATTTATCAGAATTTCAATACTTAGTGCCATACATTTTGTATATTCATTTGACTTCTCCAGTATTTTATATTTTCATTAGCTGGTATCCACTCACTCATGCCATGCCACTCAGCACAGCTATAAATAGAGAGACCAACCAACCAAATCACCAATATTGAAAAGGTCAAAGTAGTATATTACATTACTATAACTTACAGAATACTATTCACAAGGTATTAAAACTTTGACTCCTTATTTATGTGACAATGAAAGTAAAGAAAATAAGAGGCACTGTAAAATGATCACATCATTACCAGACATCCTTGGGAAACTGAGGGATTGTAAACCCCTCAATATTATTATCTTTACAGCCTAATATAAATTCATGTTATTCTTTAGGTACTGTATATCTTATGCTAAGACAATGGTCTGTTCACTGCCACATTTTATGTTTTTAAATACAAATATTTAAGAAGATCTTAAGGAATACTTATAATGACTTTTTTTTTTTTTTTAAAGGCAGAAACCTCTTTTAGCTAACTTGTAAAGAAATTAAGGAAGAGAATAAAAAATTGTGAAACTTAAGCTAAGAATTATTATTATTGACTCCTTTACTCCACGAAGACAAAAATAGAATTATGTCTTTTCTCTCAAAGTCTATAGAAAAGACCTGTTTGAGCTCAGTGTCCATGCCATCACAAACTACTTTTAGGGTGACTGTGAGCACAGGTTGTTCTGCAATACATCCACCATCCTGTTCCCTCTAAAGACACCCTTGTCTGCATGGTGAAATGTGTATCCCACCTCTTTTTCTCCCAGATCAGGATTCCTAGCAGATCAAGCACACACTGCAGAAGCACCTGAAAATCCAGTTACCTTCCCAGGCCCAGCTTCACTCAGGTGGCTGAGGAGTGCCTTGCATCACTGCCCCTGCAACCCAGTGCTCCTTGATCCTGCAGAAGTGTTTGGCTCACATGAAAATCTCTTTCCTAAGTCATCAACAGACATCAGGTTTTACCCAAAGAACAAAAGTACAGCTAGGATGTTCAAGACTAGAAGAGCTGTCCCAGACAGCAGTCATGGCCCCCATGAGACAATACTCACAAGCTTTAAAGACTCACAGAGAAAAAGTGGATGTTTTAAAACTTTAGGAAGAAAAATAAAATAAAAAAAAAGGTGGCATGAACAATGTTAAAGGGACAAAGAAAGATGGTATCAGCTGGGCTTTTTGAGATAACTACAAGAAAACTGAACTTAGTACTGAAGCCACAGGGCACTTTCAGTACGTTCCAGGCCACCCTGAACCCCTGGGCAAGTTTAGGTGTTCACAATCCAACACGCTGTGGAAAGGTACTGGAGGCTGCCTTACTTTCTCCCAGTATAGGCAGGGGCAATCTGGATTTAGGCAGCATATGTTTGATTAGATCTTGGCATTATACAGTACTGTAGGTTTGGGGAATCAATAATGATGCCATTGCAAGGGACTTAATTCATGGAATTGCAATAAACTCAACAGGTAGCTGAGAAGTAAGCTCAGCTAATATTAAAACAACAGCCATCAGTGACCTAATTTCTATCTTCTGAGCCTCACTGTCTTGCATGAGAGAATACACAATTCCCAGTGAGTGAGAGGGGATGCCAGAATAACTCTTGGAGGACTACTCACAATTTCCAGTTTGAAACACCACAGTTGCAATAATGCATGACCAGACTTCCCAATGAAGAGCTGGAGATGATCTGGCATCTCTCCCTCTCTCCCACTGAGTCCCTGTTAAGAGATCAGAATGGTCGAACTACAGCAAAGCTGCAGTGTCTGCAGGCAGTACAGCTGAATAACTACGTTTACCTCCTGATGCTACTTAGGTGCTTATATGGCAAAATGAGCCTGAAGCTTCTGTTTTTCATACATGAGACTTGAAGGGTACGTATGGCCTGAGGTTTTTGGAGACGGACGGTGCTTTAGGGGCCTTTTGGTGAGCTTTTTTTTGGTGGGGTGGGTTGTTTCTGGTTTGATGCCATTTGTGGGTTGGTTTATTTTTTCTAGAAAAGTACTTGATGAGACTTTGCTTAAGGCCTTGTCTATGTAAAAATTATGTCTCCTCCCCTGTCAGTGACACCTCCAAATCAGATGTTATTATTTTAATAGCAAGGTTGTGCACACACTGCTAAATTGTTTATTGAGGTAGGGATTGTACTCTAACTGTGTCACACAATTTTCAGATTAGAAAACTAAGGCTGCACTCCTAAAACTGACCAAGTCAATAGATAAAACATGCAAGTAATTTGCCATGAGAGAGACTTGAAAAAATGAAAAGAACCCTGCCAAAAAAAAAAAAAACCACCACCAGGCTTTATATCTTTATATTTGCCAGCAAAGGTTACTGAGGAGAGAAAGCAAGAGAGAGAAATGTGAAGTAGTGCATCTCCTGGCTGATCCATGCCTCCTGAAGATCCCTACCCTGAGCTGGTGCCTTGGCACTGTTCTGGCAAGGCTCTGAGCCCTCTGGCAGACCAGGTGGCTGTGGGTGGCTGCTCCACCATCCTCCCACTCCCAGAAGACTTGCTGGTGCTGGGAGTGTGTAAAGGAACTCCACCTGAGCAAACGGAGCCCCTCCACTTTTGGGAGGATGGCTGGAGGGATGCAGAGCACGCCTTATGGAATTTTGCTTTGAATCCTGCAGCATATGGAAATTGGTCTGCAAGAAAAATGAGAAATATTTAGAATCAGTTGGAAAGGCTGTCATTGAAATTTATCCTGGCTATGTCTAAACATGGAAAAGGACAACAGAAACCAATGTTAACTTCAGAAAAATGTAAAGAGAACTGACTATGCAACAAGCAGAAGGCTTATTTCTTTTTAAGTGTAAACAATCTGGTGAGAAGGAAGAAAGGCAGAATTACAAAAATAAGCCAAGGCAAGTAAAAAGTAATGAGGGTAAAAATTAATAATACTCTGCATCAGTTTGCAGAGGTTTTTTCTTGTACAGCAGTCTCCAAATATAACTTTCAGGGAGAAACCAGAAAAATTATTTCTGTTCTGAACTATCACAGCAGAAAATGGCTTAAAAGGAAATTGTGCCAGGGGAAGAGGATAGCCTTCAGCTGTAGACAAGCTTTTTAGCCCCTTTCCTTGGGAGTCTAATCTTTCTGTACTCCTTAAGCAGTCCATAGCAAGAGACATCAGCCTCCACAGGACAGTTCAATATCCCTAAATGCAGGTGACATGGACACCTTATGTACAGGGAGGACAAAGGCTGTAATGAGTAACAAAACTTGGACCATTTTCTTCAAGTTTTACCCATTTATTTCTTCAAGTTTTACCCTAACTTGACCATTTACTTCAAGTTTGGAGGCCTGAGCTGAATTACAGGAGGAAAGAACACCGATGCCTTCAGAGGCAGTTAAGGAAATGGGTGTGAAGACAGAACCCTTGTTTGACCCTTCCCATTTCTCTGTCCTCCAGGTGCATCACTGTGCATTAAACCCCTGACTTCCCACTTGTCTTTGGATTTGTTTCTTTCTTCCTCCCTTCAGCTGTGTAACGTTTATTTTCCCTTCTGTGCCATGGGCAGGCACAGGCAATGGGAGCTTCAAGGCTGGAAGCTTGCAAAAATGCAGAGCACCCCCTTCTGAACCC
Organism: Tichodroma muraria; assembly: GCA_013390105.1. Lineage (NCBI taxonomy): Eukaryota > Metazoa > Chordata > Aves > Passeriformes > Sittidae > Tichodroma > Tichodroma muraria. The sequence continues at coordinate 4,537 of WAAG01031390.1, read as the reverse complement.
AGATTTCCTCTCTCACCCAGGTTTTGTACTGGTGGAGAGGTCCTAGCCATAGGAAGCAACTCTTTCTCCAGAACAATAATGCTTTCAGCAGCAGCATCCCTTGAGCAGTGTCTCCAGTTCCGAGGCAGAAACTTTGTTCCCAGGGAATTTGTAAGAAAATATTATATAAAGACAGTAGAAAAAATTAGTGTGGAAGCAATCTAACAAAATGCTTGAAATACCAAGACTAACAATGACTGTAAATAAGGCTAAGGACAGAAGCAGAGAATGTAATTGCTCCTAATGTGAACACCATAGCATTTACCACTTTCCATGGATGCCAAGCAGACAAGATTATCTAGATTTTCAAGTGAGTTTATCTATGACAAATTGGCTGAATGGATTGACAAAAATAATGAAAGATGCTGAATGTGAAGCATATTTAGTACAGAAATAACATGACAGATAATGCTGTAATTAGTGTATGCAGTTGCTGAGCCTAACAATATAAATTCAATACAAAGCATGAGTTTCTTTTCCACAGCTTTAGTGATTCAGAGCAACCTAAATTTCCCTCTATTTCTTTTAAACAGAAAGTTCCTCTTAAAAGTATGTATGCATATAAATTCCAGAAAAATTATAGGATTCTTCTGCTTTCCTTTCTTCCCACACTGTGTCTGAGAACACCAATTTTTTTCATTTGTTTCACTTTCCCTTGTAGGACTCTGACAGAGATGCAATTTGGCTTAGGAAATCAACTCATTGCATTTACTTGTTCTAAGCCTATTACCCAATAACTTTGCATTGTGAAACTACCTGGGAAGAGCTAAACAGAAAAATCATGCTCATATTTGCAGAAATATATAAGCAGTCCTTTACTTAACGTACATCTGTGATTTTCAGCTGATAATTTATGTTCAGATCCTAAATTTCAAATTCACTGGTTACTCATTACCCTTTCCAACAGATGACAGGAATCACATCACATCCTCTGTTTTTCCACCTTCTGCAGTACACAATTTCTGGATGTGACAGCAAGCAGTGGGTAAACCACAGTTTCATTTTGGTAAAAATTTCTCAATAACACTTAGTTGCTTACACATTTCTGCAAAAATTAATTGAAGAATTTGATTTAATAACATATTGAATTGCTGATAATATATGGCATGGTTTAGGAATTCCTGGAGCAAAACAAAAATGAAAATCAGAAATAATCACTGAATAAAGCATAATTTATTTAGTGTATTACATCAATTTCTCAAACCTTCCTGGCTCATAATAGAGCTAGGACATCCAGTGCTGTAGAAATGTGGCATTTCCTGGCCTGCATTGCACACATGCTGAAGCACCATCCTGAGTTAGGCTATTCCATGACAAATGGGAAAAAATGTGCCTGACCTAACAGGAGAACACCAGATTCGGACTGATAATGCAGCATATCTGTACAGCAGGACTTGAGACAAACTACGTCATGCTAGAACTGATAGAGGAGAAAAAGGAGAAGATGTAGAATCCAGTTAATGTACAAGTGAAACTCTTCATGGCTGAGGCAAGCGCAACCAATGATAACTTCTGTAATTTTTCATTGTTTGTACAGGGAACATTTAAATAATTTCATGGTGTTTCCCTCCCCTCCTTCTCATCCCTCCCTTCCTGCACTTGCAAGCTGTCTCACATCACATTTTTTTGTTTGATTGTTAAGCCCAGTTGTCACACATCTTCCTTTCCACCTGAATAAGGCCACACTGAATGCCATGCACTAAAATATGAAACAATAACCTATTTCCTATAAATATCTCTACCAGCTAGCATCAGGAAAGGACAGGAGAGCTCTTCTATGTTGCAAGTAAGGGTACGTGGCAAGGCGACACATTTTTCTCTTTCTTTAGGTTAAATTTACTTGTTATTTACATGAAATCCACCTGATACATTCTCCTACATGCCCAATAGGACCATACAGTTAAAACATAGAAAAAACACATTATTGTGCCTTTCCATACATGTTAAAAAAAGATTTTAGGACTGGGCTGTCAGACATGCACAAATTGCTGGGTCAGCATGAACATACAGTGCACCACAACCCATGAAAGGACACCATAAACATAGAGCAACACAAGTAGACATAAAAAAAGGTCAACATTTAACCCTGAATTTCAGCCTTTACCCTATTTTTTGGCCTTTCAGCATCTAAAATCTTTGGTGCTAGCAACAGCGAGCTAGGCTAAAAACAAAACTTCCACCTGTGAATTAGTGGCACATTTTTTTCAAGTGCCTGAAAGGGATTCAGAACCATCTATGGGAGCATATATACTCAATGCACAAGCAAAACCTTGATTTGTCTGGAAAAACTGAGTAGTTGCCAAAGTTATCTCCTCATCTACTTGACCACATATGCATAGAAGGTTATAGTGCATGACTTGTATGGACGTTGGGGGAAATAAAGAATTATTTCAATGTTTTCAATATTCCAAAGCAAAAAGAATAAAAATGTTTAAAAAAATCTGTGCTTACCTCCTGCACTCAGATCTTCCATGTATTGAGATTTTGTGCTATATGGCTTTTGCTCCAGTAAGAATAATGTTTAGGGAAGGAAGATGACACCGTCCATGTAGCTGGAGGAAAATAAAAAGCACTCTGAGGGGCTTGGCAGCAATATATACAGGTATATTTCCTTTTAATGGCAAATACATATCGGATCTACCAGTCATACACACATATCTCAGTAGGTATGGCTACATTTTCCTCCTGATTTTGCTATCAAAATGTTTCTTTACCACATTTATAGGCTCCTCAAAAATATACGCAGTGAAGTGAAAGGTCTTTTAGATCAGATGAGGGGTTCCTTTGCAAGTTATTTTTTCCCATTTATCTAAAAGCCATATACAAACTGTCTCAAGATGTTCCCAAATTGCTTTCTTGTTTTGCTGAATTGCCGTTAGTTCCTGTTTAACTGCACATCTTGCTGTTGTCATTTACACACCCTCCACACTGCAGGATGCTGCAGGACATATCGTGCTTGCTGACATGCTTTTTGTGAAGGAAATCCTTGCAACGAGCTGTCCAACATATGAAGCTACATTTGCCACAGGGCACAGAATGAGGGAACTGTTTTTACGACAAAGGAAATCAAAACTGTTCCTCCATAAAGTTCTGGAAGGAAAGAGGGGCAGGGGGAAAGAAGCACAGACCCCCACACCTCTAAGAGCATAATGAAAAGTAAAAGAAATCCTTTCTAAAGACCTCAGGTTGGAAAGAACGGAGTTCCAAAATCCTAGAGGCCAATGGAAGCTGAAAGCAATTGACATCCCTTTGGCCTGGTCTTATTACTTCAGTACATTCGTCAGATCTTGCTATTTGCAGCATATATTTTCTAGCACTCAGAAGAAATTGGTGCTAATTGCAACAGCAGTATTTTGGGGATGGCAGTAGTAACCACTGCTAACTGCTAAACACAAATTAGAGACAAACTTCAGAGCCTATTTAGCACACCATTTCCCCTTGCAGCTCGATTAAGACAGAAAACAACTCAGTCTACTGCAACACACTCCACAAGAACTACAGAAGTGAACTGAAGAAAGTAACAGGTAAATAGATGATTCGGGAAAAAGCCGAATTTAGATGTATGATATTGACTTAAAAGTTCAGATTTTCTTCCTGTTTAGTTTTCTGAGCTCACGCTCTGGCTCTGCTGAACAACCAGGCTTTGTCTTCTCTTGTGAAAGGGGAACATCATCAAAGCCAATAGATGTATCACCTGCAAAGGAAAGGTCACTGCTACAAACCCAAATCAAGACCCAGTCCAAAGTGTTTTGTCGGTTTCAAAGCAGGCTGGGACTCATTTACAGTGAATTTTAATAGGAATAAAACACCTGCTCCCTTGACAAGAAAGACTAACAATACATGCTACATAAATAGTAGTGGTTCACAAATAACTTAGTAATATTTAATTAAAGTATCTACATAAAAGCAAGTAACATCTCTGTGCTATGTAAAGTATTAAAGCACTTAAAGGAATCCGTCTTTCAGAGGACATGGCTGATCTATTATCAGACTTATTTTATGATTTTGTCCAGAAGTCACAATACAGAACATATCCAACCACCTCTTTCCAAAATACTCTACCAGGAACCTTTCTTTTAAGTTTTGTGGAAATGTGCCCAGGACTCTCCATTTGCAATTTAGGAGGTTTTTCTTAGGCACTACCACAGCCCTCAATGTGTAGGATTTATGTATCCAGCCATAACAATAACTTATTGTCTTGCATGTCCACTCTGAAAACCCCTTCTGGAAGTTCCCCAATTGTCAAATCATCATCAAGCTTTATGTGAGGTTCCAAAAGAAAGCAATAATCAATCTATGAAGAGGAGTGTGCATGTAATATTTTTCATTGTATGACAATGGTTTACCACTCCATCCTCAAAAATGCACAAAAAAAAGTCTGAAGATTAAAGACAGGAAGATGCTACAATATTTGGGCAACAGTAGCACTAGTTTGGTGTCTTTAGAGGGGCAAGGAAAAAGCCTTGCATCTAATACATGGTTTCATTGTATGCAATCA
>WAAG01031388.1:0-10734 GCA_013390105.1 Tichodroma muraria | reverse complement strand
GGAACTGTCATCCTCCAATGCCATCCTCCAATGCCATCCTCCAACCCAGCTTTCTCCTCCTCCATAAAAGAATGTAAACAATAAGTTATTTACACAAAGCGTGTGAGAAAGTTCTGGAGAAAGATGCAAACACAGAAGGCTTTTAGAAAACTTNGAAAGATGCAAACACAGAAGGCTTTTAGAAAACTTGTAAAAATCAGGGCGACAGGCGCTGGGAGAACCAATCAATTTATTTGTGTCATCAGTCTAATAGACTAATCATTGTTAAATACTAAAATACTAATGCGGTCAAAAATATATCTTTCTGGACAATTTTCTGCATGTCACACCATATATGTGCTGTCATGTGAAAAGGGGAGATTTCCTCAACTCTGCCAACAGCACATGGGAGAGCCCTCAGCAGCTCTCCCCCTTTATTTGTGTTTCCTGCTGCCAGTGACTGCCAGTGCCCAGGAAGGATTCACACTGACAGTTTACAGAATAACACTCTTTATTAATATCAAATTGTGACAGGTTAAGGTTCGAGGATTGTCAGTGATAGCGTCTGACTGCAAAAATCTATTCAAAGCAATACATAGACAAGATCTAATCCCCAGTAAAAGTATTCAGTGCAGACAGTGATTCTCACTCAGGTGGGGGGAAGACAGGTTCAGCCTGTCAGCTGATCCCAGCAGTTACGATGGAGAAAATTTAAAATTTTCCCCATTCTCTCCTTGTTTTTATTTGTTTTCTCTATGTTTAGGTGGAGCTTGAGTGACCCTAGTCATACATACCTTTGTTACTGATTGGTACAAAATTCGCTCACTTTGCTTTTAAAGATTCAGTCAAAAAAATCCACAGTGCATGCCCAGCAAGGAGTAGTTGGATGTTGGAGGCGGGTATACATTGTGGTGGAGGTGTGTATTAATACTGCAGTTAGGTTATAATGAGCCAAGTTCATTCGAGGAGAGTGATTTTGCCTCAGTCATCAGCAGGACATCTTCTCCTCTCTCAGCTGGAAAGTGCCACCCAGTTCCTGTGCAGAGTCTAACAGGGCCTGGCCACAGTGTCGCCACCTTGCTCCACCCTCCGTTCCATCCCCCTGAGCAGGTGCTATGGCTGCAGATTGTGGGTGTGGAGAATCATGGTGGGATACATGAGGGACTGGACTGTTAATGGTTAATGACTCAAATAATCCTGCCCAGGTGTAAAGGCCTTCGTGCCCATCCCCGAGGGCTGCAGATGGGGGCTGGACAGGATAAGGGCAAATCCTGCGAGCTGGGCTAGGGCTTCTTCTCCTGCCAGTGTCCTTACACAAGTGGCTCAGCTGTGAAAATTGCCCTCTGGAGAAGCACCAGGATGTTCACACACAGCAGGAAAGATTCATCCCTGCTCATGGGCTGAAATTGAAACACAACTTCACCAGTGTAGAGGCAGCTGTAAGGTCTTAGAAGACGTCATCAGTGTCATGTGATTACATTATCCAGTGTAAAACCCTGCCCCAGGGGAGGTACCTGAGCCTTCCCACCTGAACCTTGACTCTGTTTCCTGGGCCTCTGCCACCAAATCCAGACTGCAACTATCACTTTGACAAGACTGGTACCCTCATCACTGAGAAGACCACAGGAGGACCAGTGGGATGCTCAGGACTCCCAGGATCCATGGAGAGGGGATATTTTCTACTTTATCTCTCTGTCCCACTGTCTCTCTCCCCCTGACTGTCCCTTTTTTTATTTTTCCCTCTCTACCTGACATTTGCCAATGCATTCAGAGGGGCTAAATTATATCCTGATGTTATTTATGAATCATCTAAAATTTGTCTGTGGTCTGTAGGAAGGCATTCTTTTGTTAAAATTATTGCTACATGAACTATGCCACAAGAAATGTGTTTACAGGATTCTGTGCTTTATTTTTGGACTGTTCACAAAATAACAAGCAAATGAATTAAAGTGTTTCTTTCAAAGAAGAAAAGTGATATGTAAAAACTTTAACTAGTGTGACAAAATGATCATTATCTGCCCAGAGTTGTTTATTTCAAGAATTACTGATGAAGATTTAAGAACGGGAGTTGCATTCGCAAATGCAGGTCATGAAAATGGGCATAAAAATGAAGATNCAGCTTTCTCCTCCTCCATAAAAGAATGTAAACAATAAGTTATTTACACAAAGCGTGTGAGAAAGTTCTGGAGAAAGATGCAAACACAGAAGGCTTTTAGAAAACTTGTAAAAATCAGGGCGACAGGCGCTGGGAGAACCAATCAATTTATTTGTGTCATCAGTCTAATAGACTAATCATTGTTAAATACTAAAATACTAATGCGGTCAAAAATATATCTTTCTGGACAATTTTCTGCATGTCACACCATATATGTGCTGTCATGTGAAAAGGGGAGATTTCCTCAACTCTGCCAACAGCACATGGGAGAGCCCTCAGCAGCTCTCCCCCTTTATTTGTGTTTCCTGCTGCCAGTGACTGCCAGTGCCCAGGAAGGATTCACACTGACAGTTTACAGAATAACACTCTTTATTAATATCAAATTGTGACAGGTTAAGGTTCGAGGATTGTCAGTGATAGCGTCTGACTGCAAAAATCTATTCAAAGCAATACATAGACAAGATCTAATCCCCAGTAAAAGTATTCAGTGCAGACAGTGATTCTCACTCAGGTGGGGGGAAGACAGGTTCAGCCTGTCAGCTGATCCCAGCAGTTACGATGGAGAAAATTTAAAATTTTCCCCATTCTCTCCTTGTTTTTATTTGTTTTCTCTATGTTTAGGTGGAGCTTGAGTGACCCTAGTCATACATACCTTTGTTACTGATTGGTACAAAATTCGCTCACTTTGCTTTTAAAGATTCAGTCAAAAAAATCCACAGTGCATGCCCAGCAAGGAGTAGTTGGATGTTGGAGGCGGGTATACATTGTGGTGGAGGTGTGTATTAATACTGCAGTTAGGTTATAATGAGCCAAGTTCATTCGAGGAGAGTGATTTTGCCTCAGTCATCAGCAGGACATCTTCTCCTCTCTCAGCTGGAAAGTGCCACCCAGTTCCTGTGCAGAGTCTAACAGGGCCTGGCCACAGTGTCGCCACCTTGCTCCACCCTCCGTTCCATCCCCCTGAGCAGGTGCTATGGCTGCAGATTGTGGGTGTGGAGAATCATGGTGGGATACATGAGGGACTGGACTGTTAATGGTTAATGACTCAAATAATCCTGCCCAGGTGTAAAGGCCTTCGTGCCCATCCCCGAGGGCTGCAGATGGGGGCTGGACAGGATAAGGGCAAATCCTGCGAGCTGGGCTAGGGCTTCTTCTCCTGCCAGTGTCCTTACACAAGTGGCTCAGCTGTGAAAATTGCCCTCTGGAGAAGCACCAGGATGTTCACACACAGCAGGAAAGATTCATCCCTGCTCATGGGCTGAAATTGAAACACAACTTCACCAGTGTAGAGGCAGCTGTAAGGTCTTAGAAGACGTCATCAGTGTCATGTGATTACATTATCCAGTGTAAAACCCTGCCCCAGGGGAGGTACCTGAGCCTTCCCACCTGAACCTTGACTCTGTTTCCTGGGCCTCTGCCACCAAATCCAGACTGCAACTATCACTTTGACAAGACTGGTACCCTCATCACTGAGAAGACCACAGGAGGACCAGTGGGATGCTCAGGACTCCCAGGATCCATGGAGAGGGGATATTTTCTACTTTATCTCTCTGTCCCACTGTCTCTCTCCCCCTGACTGTCCCTTTTTTTATTTTTCCCTCTCTACCTGACATTTGCCAATGCATTCAGAGGGGCTAAATTATATCCTGATGTTATTTATGAATCATCTAAAATTTGTCTGTGGTCTGTAGGAAGGCATTCTTTTGTTAAAATTATTGCTACATGAACTATGCCACAAGAAATGTGTTTACAGGATTCTGTGCTTTATTTTTGGACTGTTCACAAAATAACAAGCAAATGAATTAAAGTGTTTCTTTCAAAGAAGAAAAGTGATATGTAAAAACTTTAACTAGTGTGACAAAATGATCATTATCTGCCCAGAGTTGTTTATTTCAAGAATTACTGATGAAGATTTAAGAACGGGAGTTGCATTCGCAAATGCAGGTCATGAAAATGGGCATAAAAATGAAGATAAGCAGAGTAATGACAGCAGCCTGCTCTGTGAAACAAAAGCAGCATGTCACTATGCTTATTCATTACAACGGGGTTCAGTGAGCTACTTAAGCAAGCATGGAATTTAATTGCTTTTGTTCATAGACATACCTACCTGTTTAAAATAAGATTCTGTCAGGGAAAAAATTGGTTAGGTATCTCATTAAACCAGGTTTCTCAATCCTTGAGTGCTCTCCATTGCCTAGAAACATCTGGAAATTCCCTACAAAACCATATGTAGTCAGCATTCCTGGAAGTGTCCAAGGCCAGGGTGAAGAGAGCTTGGAGCAAGGAGCCTTGGGCTTGGAGCCTGGTTTAGTGAAAGGTGTTCCTTCCCTTCCCTTCCCTTCCCTTCCCTTCCCTCTGTAAATTAAGAATGTGCTCATTGTCAGAATTGCAATAACTTTTTTCAACTAGTCCGAAATTTCAGAACATTTGCCAAGCTGGTAACAATACTTTATTATAACTTCAGTGTACAGCCAGAACAGAGCACAAACAAACATAAAGAAATTAACTAGAAAATAAAGCAAACCTTTCTAAGGCTATTCAAGGCAGCAATTACAAGACACTTCACTGTGATCACCACAGGGATCTGCACTGTCTTGCCCCACCTCCCTGCCATATTCATCTTAGCCTGCAGGACTTCCACTACAGGTCCAAGCCTTTAGGGACACACACCATGACCAGCTGCTCAGCTGTGACACCAGACTTATTTATATTTACTTCCAGGCATGCTACAGTCAGGAAAGATCACTGACCATACTCCAGGGTCCTGCTGACCACCTCATATCAATGCACATACATCAGGAGAGCCTCAGCACACACAGGCTCTGTGCTTTTTCTGACCTTTGACATCCACTTTCTGGGACATAGAATCATAGAATCCCAGAATGGTTTGGGTTGGCATAGATCTTAAATCTCATCTCATTCCAACACCCTGGCCCCAAGCAGGAGCATTTTCCACTGGCCCAGGTTGTTCCAAGCCCCATCTGACCTGGCCTTGAACACTGCCAGGGATGAGGCAGCCACAGCTTCACTGGGCAACCTGTACAGGGGTCCCACCCTCACAGGGAAGACTTTCTTCCTAATAGCCAATCTAAACTACCCTCTGGCAATCTGATGCCAGAAAAGAAAAAGTTTTGCACTTTTTCTCAGTGCAAAAACTGCTGAGATATCGGTGTCCCATCCCTCCAACATTGCCCGTCTTTATTTGGCCTTGACATCTGTTGCTTCACACACAAAATGCAGGAGAAAACTGACTGGCTTCTCTCTGCCTGTGAGTAGCAAACCCGTCCCCATGCAGGACGATGGTGCAGAGCCAGTGGGCAGGATACAGTCCAGCTGCCCTGGCTGCTGCCACAGTGACCAGCACAGACCTCTCGAGAGGCATGACTCCAGGAGGACTCTGCCATCCCAACACACATTCCTCATCAGGGCACAGCAAGCCCAGCTCCACCCTTGTATAAAAATAAATCTTTCTGCTTTCTTACTATTTGTCTGTAATGGGGGTAGAGGGAAGGGATGGGAAGAAAAAGTCTCTTCTCTGGATGCAATTTTTGCTCCATACTCATCATTGCCTCCCCCCAGAAAACCATCTTGGAGAGGCCACAGCCCGATTAAGGCTGCCTTTTGTAAGATCACACAGCAGAATCACACAGGATCCCAGAGTGGGTCAGGTTGGAAGGGCCCTCAGCGGCTCCTCTGGTGCCACCTCCCTGCTCCAGCAGGGCCATCCCAGAGCACAGGGCACAGGCGCGTGTCCAGAGGCTCTGGAACATCCCCAGGGAGGAGACTGCACAGCCTCTCTGGGCAATGTGCTCGGGGCTGGGCAGTGCCCAGGGCAGAAGCTCTGCCTCCTGTGCAGGGCAATTGCTGGGCTCGGGCCCTGCCCGTGGCTCGGGGGCCATTGCTGGGCCTGGAGCAGAGCCCGGGCCCTGCTCTGCCCTCCCTGCAGACGGGGCCCCCCAGGGCCCAGGGTCCCTCTCAGCTGGGGCTCCTCTCCAGGCTGAGCAGCCCCGGCTGCCTCAGCCTGTCCTGGGCACCGAGAAGTGATATGTGGTTGAAAAGCATAAGATAAAAAAATCCCTTTACATCTTCCCATAAAACAACACCCCATCCTCACGCTTTCCCCTCTTTCTCCAGAACAGCAAATTCACCAGCTGCAAGCAGATCTTGCCCACACAGTTTCATCATCTTTGCATACTCTGGAATTAGGCACTTATGTCCTGCTCTGCCTGCCTGGACCCTTCCCCATCTTCCACAGGTCCCCCCAGCACCAGTTGGTGATGGTCACATCCTTTCCAGCTGTGAGTTTAGAAATATATTTTTCACATATACCTGTGGGTTATAGCAGTGAGGTAACTGGTGTGAGAATTAGATTTGTATCTTTTGCACGTCTTTTCTTTAACAAAAAAAAAAAACCAAAAAAACAACCAAGCAAGCAAAAGAAAAAAAAAAACAAAAAACCAAACCACATAAAAGAAGAAAACACAGATCCATAAATAATAACAATTATCCCAGAAACCACTGACAGACACATAACCATTTAGTCTCATCTTATTGATTGATATATAAGATACAACAGGTTGAAAATCACTTTCTGTTTAGTGGGAAATCAATATTTTTACATTTGTTTTACTTTTCTGCTGGCTTTTTTAATTTTGCAAAGGTGATAGTTAAAAGAGCTTAATTTGAAAATATAAATCTTCATTCAGAAAATGATTTGCCTTTTTAGTATTTTTTCCATTATAACATGTCATGTCAGCAGTCCAAGCTCATGAACTGTTTGACACATTTTACCCATCAGTGTCAAAATTTCAAACCTATTCATTACAAGTTCCAATCTGCTAAGACACTCTGAAAACACAACAAATAAGACTTAAATCAGGATGGAGAATTTATTGAGTTTACTGATATTGTGGAAGAGCTTTACCAATGAAATGTAAAAATATTTCAACTCCCATATTAGGACATTACAGGAGTAGCTCTACATAATAGTGTCTGTGGGATAATACAAAGATCTTTAAACAAAAGCTTAACTTATTGTAGAGAACTTAAAATGTTAAGATCTAGAAAAAATTGTTTCAAGTCTTCTCCCTTTTAGAATCGTGTGAAAGTGAGTCCATTTCAATAAAACTGGAAATAAAGTGAAGTTAAATCAGCTTCCTCCTAATGAGAAAAAAAATTTCTATTTTCTAAAAAATACTATTTAAAAAATGAAAAAAGAAATTTAAAAGAAATTTCTGATTTCTAAAGTTTTATTTATCAAGATTTTTTCAAGTATTTATATCGATTCCTAGCTGAATGTTGTTCATTTTGTGGAAAATATAAAAATATTTCCTTTCAAGTTTTTAAAGACAGTTACATGTTAAGGAAGAGATTCACCATCTCTAAATGATTGTACAACCACTAAAGACTTTTTCATGGAGCTGGTATGTTCTTGTTCCACATATCCAAGAGCAGCTGGATCAATCTAAAAGATTCTCCAGCAAACCAATGAGACCAATGAGAGTTTTAGCAGCATTATCTTCAAATTATTAAAGTTACTCAATGCTTCAATGTTATAGAGAGCATTGCCTGATAGTACTTGGGGGAAAATTTGTGGGGTTTTTTTTATGTGATCAGACTACTAGAGGATCCTGCCGGAATAAAGCTCTCTGGAAGGAAAATAAAGATGTCTTTACACTTCCAGATTAGCCGCGTGTTTAAGAGGAATGGGGAAAAGGAAATTATGAGAGCTCCCTTTTATGCTTATGACTTCTGATTCTTAAAATTTCAGGAATAAAACAATATATTTGAGTGGAGACTTCTTGAGTGGACCTTCTGTGGTTCCAATGGTAAGAAAAATGGAATAATATTTGTTCCTCTGTAGCATCACTTAAAGGAAAACAAAAAGTTCCTAAAGCCTCAAATGAAATCAAGTTTTGGTCATTAGTTTTCAATGAAGAAAAAAGACAGAAAAAATTTATCTAATTTATATAAAAAATTTGGCCATCAGTAGGCAAATTTTATAGTAGACTCTTGAAAATTAATTACCTTGTTTAGGGCCAAAAAGATGGCTAAGGGGCTGGAGCATCCCTCCCACAATGAGAGGTTAAGTGGCCTGGGACTGTTTAGTCTGGAAAACAGAAGGCTCAGAGGAAAATTTTTTATATATATATAAACCTGATTAGATTTAAACCCATGAAATTTTGTTTCAACATAAGAAAGCACATTTTTACTGTAACAACAATCAAACACTGAAACAGGTTGCCCAGCAGGTTTTAGAGCCTCCAGTCTGGGAGATATTAAAACCCCAAATGGACAAAATTCTGGACACTCAGCCCTTATCCTCAGCTTATCCTGCCTGAGCGGGAGGATGGGATCTGACAATATCCTGGTGTGCCTCCCAGTGTCAGCAATTTAGTCTCATTCTCTTCCTCAACCACCATTTTGATGGATAACAATGGCATCGCTTCATAACCTTGCATGAATTAATGCAGAATTACTTCACTAATTTGCATTTAACCCTCATAAGGATCAATTTGAAGAACACTTAAAAAGGATCTGTTTGTGGGGTTTTTTTCCTTGGGGAGAAAATGAGTTTTGAGGCCTGATAAATCTCTCTCTTAGCATCAGGAGTGAAAAAAGACCACAGACATCCACAAGTATTCCAGAAGAGATTTAATGCTTTGAAATACATCTCAGCTTTGAGCTGTAGAGACGAGACTGACCAAATTTTGAGCACAACATGCTGTTAATTGCTGAACACTTGGGACTTTGCACAGCAACATGAGCTTTTTTTTTAATATTAGAGATGTGTCCAATAACCTAATAGGCTCCATATGTGAGTCTAGTACAAATTATAGATCAATAGAATTTGTCTTTAACACTCAATACTTCCCTGAACTGCTTCTGCTGATCTGCCAATATGTCTACAGGAACACTCTATTTCTCCATTGCCCTGACTGAAAACTCAGCACCTTAGAGATTGACTCACTTTTTCTTCCTCTCAATCTTCCATCCCTCACATAATAGATATGACAAAGATAGACAAAGAAGCCTATGCAACAATAAATAATAAAATTTTCCCCTTTGTTTTGAACAGTATCTCACTGAAGTCCAACTCCTTGACTGCACTGCTGCTGTTGCTCTGAGAACTATCAGGGAAAATATTTTAGAAATTTAAGAAGGGACAGACTGACAGGAAAAGACACGGAAAATCTGGAGAATATCAACAAAAATTGCAAAAACAGCCAAAGCCTTTTTATTAAAGAATAAGAGCCTGTAGGGAAAAAAAGGGATGAAGATGAATTAACCCATTTCAGGTTAATCAACTCATACAGGGTTATTAGCACCTGTGAGGTGGTCAATCCCATGGCACAGCCTTGGCAAAAGGGCTGGATAACAACATGTCAGATAAGAATGCCTGTGTCAGCAGTGTCTGAATTGAAAACACAGAGATATCTGAAGAGGGTCTTGTTACAAAAATGAACTCGTTTATGAGGAAGAGGAATATGTGCAAGTGAAAGGGGAAACTGAATCTTTTAAGTACTACTTTCAGAAGGGTATGGGAGCTCTGTAGGTGTTCACTGACATTGTGTGTCTAGACTTTTTGTTTACCTGTTGTACTGCTAAGAGTGATGACAGCTGCAGAGTTCCTTGCTGCTGGTTAATGATACATCGCTCCTAAATCAATAAACCACTTTAATTCTGATTTAGAGCAAACTATGTGAACTAAACAGCTTTTGCCTGCAACAATAGGAAAGCCTTAGTATTGATTGAAATTATGACACATGGTATGAGAAAGTATTTGTTAATACTGTTCACATGAAAAAGGTTTTTTTTCAGAAGAACCCAGAAGAAAGCAAGGCAGGAGGAGCTGCCTGTCCTTTATCTTCACTGGCAGAGATCTTGTAGCTTTGGCTTCTTTTCTTACTCAAGAGACGAGGCACTATCAAGTCTCCCTGAGCAACCCTTCTGAAGCCTTCAGCTGTGATTATTCCTGCATGCTCAGTCATGCAAAAACAAGGGGAAGCGAATTCTGTAAGGTTGACTGACATGGGAAATTTTACTGAGTTTCATTGTTTATATTCTAAGAAAATCAGAACACTAGTATTACTCAAAAACCTTCTTTTCAACAGTCAACTCTTTCCTTGCTCTTCTGGCCTCCAGGTTGAAATGCAGGTAAAGTTCTTACTTCCAGGTTTAATTTCCATCACTCAGCAATCTTCTAGGTGCTGATGAAGGATTCCCATTCCTTTCTGTGCTTTGGGAATTCCTTTTCATTGCCCCTAAGGCCTGGATGACACTTGATGGCAATATGGTACCATTCCTTCTCATGGAATCCCAGAATCATTAAGACCTCCAAGATCATTGAGTCCAGCCTGTGACTGAACACCACCTTGTCAACTAAACCGTAGCGCTGAGTGCCGTGTTCAGTAATTTCTTAAGCACTTCCAGGGATGGTGACTCCACCACTCCACCACATTTGCTGCAATTTTTCATGCTCAGTTGGTCTTTCACCTGATCCAGTCATCCTACTTGACAGAACACAACATAAATCATAAAACAAAAGCTAAATATACAGTCTATAAAAAAGTATCATTTTCTATTACACATAAGAAAAA
>WAAG01031383.1:5084-20426 GCA_013390105.1 Tichodroma muraria | reverse complement strand
ATTCCTATGCACCTATCCAGGACAGGAAGGCAACTGCACTTAGTGGGAAGCAGTCAACGAAGTTTCTAGTCAGACAAGGGTGTGCTGCGCAGTACCTTCCTCGAACTATCAGGAGCTGTCCAGAAGAATCATGAACAGGAATGGGGCTGGTGGCACAACAGCAGTTGCAGTTCATCTTTGCAGTTCTCATGGCTATGTGCTAACTGTGCTTGTGCCCAGGGAACCCAGAGAATGTGCAGTTCCATGAGACAGGCTGCACTTAAATGAAAGGTATTCTACTTCTGTCAGATATAGACTCTGAGTAGCAAAAGAGGTAAATGCAGCCTGTTCCTCCACCACACCTCAGTGCCTTGTGAACAACCACAAATAAGTATGGAATGTGACTGCCAAGTGCATTAGCACTGTAACAACAGACTAGCTGACAAAAAGCACTTCTCCAGGAAAGATGATGAGGGACTTAATGGTGTAACCCCAATGGTCTCAATTCTGAGCAGTTAGCGAAGGTAACTGTGTCAGAGGCAGCTGCAGAACCAAGTGCCAAGAATACAGTTTGAATAGCAACGGACATCATCCTCCGTTAGAGCTGTGGGTGCACTGCCTTTGCAACACCAATTACTCATCCATTTTTTAAGATTCAGGTTGTCTGACCAGGTTGATCTTACTGACTTCTCTGGAGAAGTCTAAGCTGCAGCACTACAGACTGACATCTGAAAAAGTGGCTATGCTGAGAGCAAGTCTAAGGTACAGAAGGCCTTCTGCTGTCTGAAGGCCTGATCGCTTGATGCCACCTCAGACAATCCATGACAGTGCTCCATGCATAAGTTGCTGAGTCCAGAACAATACTTGGCCTCCCATTAGGGCTCAAGGTGAGATACTGTATCAAGTACATCCAAAATTCAGTAGAAATACTGCATGCAGTGTTTTTGCTCTTGCACATGCTGCAGTTGGAAGGAACGGACTTTTCCCTGAGGCTATAAAGCATCAAGTGTGGGGTAAATGGTAAGGTGCACACAGGAAATCAGTGAATTCACTACTGGGCTGTAGTAGAGCAGAGCAGGTTCAGCACAAAGCATGCTACAACTAAACAGGCTGTCACAGCGAACACTCATGATGGTAAGCTGAGAAAAGCTCAATATGCAAGAGCACATGGGCTCAAGTCAATATAACAGAGAGTGAACAGGGCTGCTGTGTCCCCTGTTTATAAAGCTACAGCTGAAATATTCATTCACCATATTCACTCAGGAGTAACTGGCCAAAGTTTGAATAGACTGTTTTTACCAAGGTACAGACTACAATTTCAAGACACTTATAAGCAGCAAGGGTTGGATACTTATCACCCACCTGGCCTTGTTTCCAGCATTCCCTGAAGATCTTCCAGTTGTTTTTGTTGCTGGGATCATGAAGACAAAGAAGTCTACCATCACACAGCCAAGAGTGGGAAGTGTGTGGATCCAGCACATTTAATCCCATTACCATTTCCTTCACCTCTCTCTGTGTGTCAGCTAAATTACTGGCTCGTTTTGCAGCATCAGACGTCTTCTTATTTTCCACCACAGACGCAATGATATGGTCCAAGAAGTTTGGCAGGCTGGCTTTGCCTTTGACTCCCTAGAAGACATAAATCCGGAGGTAAATTTAGTCTTGCAACAGTATAAATATTAACATATATTTGCTCTCTTTCAGACTTTAGTCACAGACACCTTGCTACCAGGAAAACATGCATCAGAAACAAACTGGCTCAGAGACAGACATGTATGCAAGTAAGAACAGAAGTAGCTATGGCTTTGTTTTACCATGGTGGAAGTTAAAATAACCAAAGGCGACCTAGAAAAATATTACGCAGACATAAAATAGAAAACTTTACTGATCTAAATTCAGCTACTTTGATATTAAAATTAGTTCATATTTTCCTAACTTCATTAATATCTGAACTCTATTTCCCCGTTTTCCTCATCCCATTACTAAGGAAGGGAATTCAACCTTGGGACACGTCAGCTGATGGATATGTGAACACTGAGTAAACACCGACAGAGAGGAGAAAGTGCTTCCTGTATGTCAATGGAACCACTAGTAGACAGACTCTCTCATTCTGGATGCCATGCTCTTCAAGGGGTGTTTAAAATTCGTTAACAGTTTAGCAACACAATCTTAAATTTTGTTTTAACTTCAAAAAAATAAAAAGTCTGCCTATAGGCCTTGTTTATAGCAAAATACTCAAGACATTAAATGTATTTCATACATTCAACAGAAGATAAGCACTTATTGGGTCTCTAATTCACACATTTGTGGGAGGGGGCAGGAATGAGATAGATTTCTGGTAGCAAAAACCTTCTCTTTCAAGTGGAAAAAAAAAAAAATCATAACAAACCAATACCACTCCCTCTCCCCTTCCAAAAATGCCCAGCTTCTTAAACACTAAAGTTCAATAGATAAAAAATTCACCATATATAAAGCTATCAGTCTAAACCATAATATTATTCATTACTGAATATATTAATTCAGTAAAAAATATGGAACTGTAGAAGAGTCTAGGTCCAGTAGAAGTTCTAGAGATCATCTGGTGTAAATTTCTGCTGAAATAGGTTTTGTTCCCCTGGGCTGTGTCATGCCAAACTTCAACTTCACAGGGTAGCCTATTCCACTGTTTGAATGTAAAGGGAGTACTTTTTCTTATATCTAGATAGAATTTCTCCTGAAGCAACTGGTTAAGCCCCTTGCCATGTTAACCATGCATCCTTATGAAAAGAGTCATATATACATATATAGATATATACATATATGTATACTCCATATATATATATATACACCTCCATATTCCCTACAATCACCCTTGAGATATGGTAAGATTGATCAGATCCCCAAAGCATTCTCTTCTCTAGGATGAAGAGAACCATTTTCTAGAACCTTTCTAAATGTGTCAAGCTCTCCAACACTTTAATCATTCTTTATGGCCCTTCAGTGGATCCCATGCAATTTTTCACTGTCATTCTTCACCTGGGGAAATCAAAACTGGAAATAGTGTTCCAGGTGTAGGCCAACAGGGGCTGAATGAAATAACCACATTCCTTGGTGTGTGCCAGCTGATACAGCCTGATACAGCCCAGGACTGTTCACCTATGCAGCTGCAGGTGTGCAGTGCTGGCCCAGGTGCAGCTTGTTGTCCTCCAGGACCCCAGGCTCCTTTAAGAGGCTCTGCCCCACTGCTAGTCTGATTCCGCTCTCTACTGCTGCCTGGAATGATGCTACTTTTCTACAGCCCACCTTATCCAAGTAAGACTAGATCATAACATCATCTGCTTTGGATGGTCTTAAAAATGGACCACTACTCTAACTCTCTAGAGGCTGTAAGTTAGATAATATGCAGCTTAACTATTAAAGACAATGCTTATTATTCTTCACAACAGACATCAATGCTTCAGAAAGAACAAGATGATTCTCTCCATGAGCAGCAGTCTTGCTTCCCTCAATATGAGTAACACAACTGTTGTTTCTCAGGTATGTTTTGTCCATTCTATATGAAGCATCCAGATGTTCAAGTCAGGAGATGGACCAGAGTTCTCCATAAGTTCTTTAAATCTAAATTACTCAGTGAAGATCAGAAGTCAGGAAAGTGAGAAAACACATTACACAATAGATCTGATTAGATGTGGTCAGAGAATGCATAGAGTTGCAGGGACAGGGATACAAGTTCAGACAGGCTATTTCAAGCCTTGAAGGAATAAGTTGCTTTAAAACAAGTGACCACAACTTCTTTGCCTGTACTCAGTGATGAGAGGCAAAAGTATTCTTGGATTGGCTTTCCTGTAGAAGCATCATATTTTCATGTACAGTTCCCTCTACCAAAACCAACCAACCTGAACTATCAAAGTGCCAGCCAGCCTGCCTGGCAGAGAGTTAAAAAAAAATCTGCTATGAGACAAACCATTTCATCTTCCTAATTACTGCCTGAGCTTTTCAAGAAAGTATTCACCAAAAAGAGCTAATCGTTGATAAATTCCACAGACTCAATCCTTCTTCTTAAACTAAATGCTTCTAACCACTTCAAATACTATTGATTTGTTCAGGTTTTTTTTCAAAGTTATTTCTTCCAAAATGGATTAAAGTATACTTATTCCAGAAAAGGCATTCAGAAGCAGCAACTACACCTTAAACTCATAGAACTATAGATTATGCTGAGTTGGAAGAGATCCATCAGGATCATCGAGTCCAACTCCTGGCCCTGCACAGGACACACCAAGAATCCCACCCTGTGCCTGAGCATGTTGTCCAAATGTGGCTACGCAGCTGTCTGCTAGACATCTTGTCAAGAAGGATACTGAGAGACATCACCAAAAATTTACTTCCAGAAAGATTACATCTACTGGCTTTCCTAGAAGAATGAGGTGGCCCTGTCATAGAAGGAAATCACGTTCAGCAAGTAGGACTTTCACCCACACAAAGCCATGCTGGCAGTGACCAGTGACTGCATTGTACTCCAGATGTTTTCAAATACTTCCCAGAATAATCTTTTCCATAATTTTACTGGACACTTAAGTGAGACCGACACACCTGTGGTTTCCAGGGTACTGCTTTTTGCCCTTTTAGAAAATCAGGACAACATTTGCTAAGCTTCCACTCAGCTGGGACCTCTCCAGATTCCCAAGACCGCATGAAACTCATTGAGAGAGGCTTTGCAATGACATCAGCAGCTCTCTGTAGATTCTTGGATGAATCCCATCAGGCCCCATAAATTTGTAGTGATCCAGCAGGAGCAGCAGATCCTGCCCAAGTATATTCTAGCTCAAATGCCTTTCAAGTACACATAAGTTTAAAGAACTGGTTTATTCTTAAGTTTTTGTCTTTTTTTCTGTGGTATACTCTTATAATACTTTTAAAGATGTGAAATTTAAAGTGAGCTTTTGTAGGGATACTGATTATCACCCAAACAAGTTATAGGCTGTGTTTAACCCATTTTCTTGGTCTCTTGAAAAGAAGAGCCTCTCCTCAGAAGCAGTAAACTAAAACCAAAAATTAGCATGAAAATTCTCTACAAATTTGTGGGGTGATGAGTTTTGGTGAGGTATTACATTTGTTTCAACATTCAAGAGTAGAATACTATAAAAACATTTAGATGAAAATTCTTCCCTAGAACACATATCATTGAAGGAATATAAAACTACTCACCGCAGAAGCTGCAGAAAAGACGGGAGGAAAGGGGATTCCTGTGTCTGATGGGACCTGAGGAAGCTTTCCTGGCCCTGTGTGTAGCAGATCTCTGAGGCTGGAGCCTTCAGCTTTGTTGCTAGATGTCACTGGGCCTAGTAAGAGGCTATTAAACAGCTTTGGGGTTAGCGGGGAAACCTTTGTACTGGAGTTGAAGGAATCTAATCCAAAGGGTGAATGGGATTCTTTATTAAGCACTGATCTCAGTGATCCTGATTCTGCAAGACAAATATAAACATTACAGGGAGGGGAGAGGAAAAAATCCTCAAGAGGCAAAGTTAAAATGATCACAAAGTTTTCTGAAATTATTTGCTCTTGCATTAAATAGGATAGTAACAGAATCTTGTGGTAATGGTAAATTATCACTGTAACAGAGAATGAGGCACCTTAATGAGAATCAAAGATAATTCACACAGATTCTGCCATTCATATGCTGCTAAGGTTTTGAATCGCACAATAAATCTGATCCAAAAAGATCTGACACATGCAAACACAATTTTTTAATAGATTCAATTAAAAAACATTTCCCTGACTTTCTGAATTAATGTTTTGATATTAAATATTTCAAATTTTAATGATAGTCAAAATATTACAGTGACTAAGACCTGCAAAACTTGCAAATGATTCACCAACATTTAATATCAACATGTAAAGTAGTCCCTTCTAGACATATGGACAGGAATAAATCCTGTGTTAGTCATGCTACCTCTGACATCTAGGAAGTGTATTCACTCCAACTACTGAGTATTAAAGATGTTCTAAGCTTTCATCTAACTGTCCAACTGGACGCTAGTCTCAGTTCCTTGGAAATGCACTCTTCACATAACACTCAAAAGAGCTGTATTTACTTCAACAGTTATAAAGTGACAGAGCTGCATCTGAAATTAATTACTATCATTTTACACCAGGATATGAGCTTCTGAGAAAATAAGTACACAAACTGGCACAGAAATAAAGTGTGAGTGACAAGACAGTACTGTCTGCAGCTGTATCATTTTTCCAGCTTTGCATTTTTCTAAGCCTGTAGAAAAAAACTGGTTCTAAGAGGCAAACAAAGAAAACTTACCTTTTTCTTTTCTATTTAGGGTTAGATACTCTCACAAAGTGTAGCAATCAAATAGTATGCTATCATTTATCTTTTAATTTCAACCCTAGAGGGCATTTTTTCTGCTCACCTTTTGTTTCTTCTTTTGCTTTTTGTGTTGCTAAATCAGCAAGCCAGTGTAAAGCTGACGATGGAGCTGTTTCTGGACAAAGTGGTCTGTTAGTCTTTACTTCCCCAGTGTTATTGGTTGGTAATGTCTCTGTTTTTGCAGATTCTTCTACCCTACTATCAGTTGCTTCAGGTTTTGGTACAGTGTCCATTTCTACTTGCCCCACTCCCGCTGTCCCTGCTCCAGTGGAAAAGGTGTTCTCATTTCCAGATACTGATGCATTAGGATTTACAGTTGGAAGCTAAAACAAAAAAAATAAACAATGGCTAAATGTTAAATAAAGGGAAGAGTTCAACTTGGAAGACATTTTCGATATCTAATGTTTTGTCTGTTGTTTTCCTGTTTCCATTTGCTATAAGCACACAGTAAAATTCATTTATGCTTAGGTAGCAGCAGAATACAGGAGCTTCTTATCTGTGTGTATTCACCCCATTGCACTGTGGTGTGAATTCTTATCATGTCATCTTCTAACATAAGCCCAAACTTTTTGATTTATTTCCTTTTCTTTCTATCTGTTTTTCTTTTTTATAAAAGGAGGATGTTTTTGTGTTGATAGTTACAGAACTGCTCTAGGATTCCTTCAGAAGCCACAACAAAATAAAAATACATGTTGCAAGCTACTCAGAGTGGTTTGTTTTAAAATACAGCATCAATACGAATGGCTTCCTACCCAATTTCTACTTGGTAGATAACAGCTGCAGTTCGTGTCCCCAAAAAATGACCCAGAGGACTTCTGCTAAACTGAAACAGAGTAAATATGGAGAAAGTAAAATTCCTGTTTCACAATCGATTAGCTTAAAGGATCTAACATCTTAATCTAACATCGTAATAGATCTTATGTCAAAGATCGTCAAAGATGATTGTAATAGAACTAATGTCAAAGTTTGACATTACTTAAAAAGGTAAATGTCAAACAAGGTAATTTCAGCTTCAAATTACATACCTGTGATATTCCATTAGTGACAGCTGGTCTCAACACCGATTTGCTCTGTCTGTTAATACATGGACAATTAGCTTTAATACCCCATTTGCCTCGTGCTGCATGGACCATGTCTCCAATATTGTAAAGCGCTGTAAATAAAGTCAGGTCTTCAATATCACACGCAAAGAAATCTAAAAAAAGGCCTAAACTATATCTTCAAAGGGATGGGGTTTTTTTAGTATTACTGCAATGTATCTTTAAAGTCACATGCTATATAACAAGACATTGTCCCTGAACAGTACAGTGTGGCAAACAGTGCTAACACTACCCTCACCATGTCACTGAGAGGCTGGCAAACCTGGCAAATCCTACAGATTATCATCTGCTTCTACTATTCCATGTGTGGTCCAATGATGCTGCAATGAGGCAACTTTGAACCACCTTAAGAAGTTATATAACCCTTGAAGCAATGCTGAAAGGATCTGGAGCATAGGTGCTCACCTCTATCCTCCTGGTACACAGACAGATGTAATGAATTGACCAGGTGAATACCTGGCTGCATGACTGGTGCCATACTCAAGAATTTTGCCTTCTGTGACCACAAATCTACTTCCGAGAAGTCAGAGCTCTTGGGAGCAGATGGGATTCACCTGCCCAAGCAGAGCAGGAAAGCCTTTGCCAACAAGTTGACCAGACTTATATGGAGAACTTTTTAAAACTAGATTTAGTGGGGAAAGGAGATGCATATTTGAGCAACAGACAAGAGCCAGGGGCTACTGATGTATTAGAAAGCAAGAGGGAAACACCTGTGAAATAACTCAAAGGAATTTGGAATTGGGCATGTTCCTGTTAAAAGGGGTAAGGTTGATAGCCCAGCTGGAGGGCCTCTTCATACATTAGTATGAACAGTTACCCTGGCCAGAAAAAGAAGACTGAAGAAAATGCATGCAGCTTGGGTGATGAACAGGAGGAGCCAGAAATCATTGTGCAACCAGAAAGCGACAATCTAATCTTTATTGCTGAAACGTGATAGAATGAATTGTAGAACTGGTGCACTATGGGGAGGTGCTCTCCACATAGAACAACATACTGAACAACATACTGACCACACAGAGCTGTCTTTGAAAAACAGTGATGAACAGGTCAAGAACATATGGGTAAAAATGAGGGACCAAGCCAACAAAGAAAACTTCACTGCTGGAGTTTACTCCAGTCCACCCAGCCAAAGGGAGCCTGCTGACAAAGTGCTCTTACTCCAACTACAGGAAGCATCATCCTCACATGATGATTAGGGAAATTCAATCACCTTGATGTCTGCTGGAAAAGCAACAAAGCAAGCTGCAAGCAATCAAGGACAATTCCGGAGTGCTTTGAGGACAATTTAACCTATGACAGAGAGAGACCGACCACAAGAGAAGAATTACTGGACCTGTCATATACCAACATGAAAGAACCAATCAGACACATCAAGACTGGTGGCACCCTGGGCTGCAGTGATCAGGCCCTGGTGGAATTCATAACCTTGAGGGACGTGGGCCAGATCAAGACTAGAGTCAGTACATGGAATTTTAGGAGAGCAGACTTTCACTTGCTTAAGGAATTAGTGTATGGGATGCTCTGGAAAACTGCCCTCAGGGACAAAGGAACAGAACAGAGCTCACAGCTCTTTAAGAACATTTTTCTTGAAATGTGAGCACTCTCAATTCCCCCATTTAAAAAACCAAATAAGGAAGGCAGGGGAAGGACATGAGTCAGGAAGGACCTCCTGATCAAACTAAAATCTAAGAATGAAATGCAGAGGCAGTAGAACCAAGGACACATAATCCTGGATGTGCAGAGATGGCATCAGGAAACCTCAGGCACAGATGAAAATAGATTTGACAAGGGATGCAGAGAGTAATAAGGGTTTTAACAGTTATCCTAGCCAGAAAAAGAAGATTGAAGAAAATGTATACAACACATACCATCTGCACTAAATAAGACCTCCTAGCAAGTGACAGCTGACATAGAGAAAGCTGATGTACTCAACACTTTTTTTTTTTCCCATCAGTTTTCAGTTGCATTCCCTCTTCTCATCTCTCTCAAGTCCCTGAACCTCAAAGCAGAAACTGGGGGAATAAAGTTCCTCCTCTCGTAGGAGAATCATAGAGAATCACAAGCAGGAAAAGGACCATGAGGATCACTGAGAACAACTCCCTGCTCCTCACAGGACCACCTAACAGTAAACCACATGACTAAAAGCATCATCCAGACACTCCTTGAACCCGACAGGCTTGGTGTCCCGACCACTTCCCTGGAAAGTCCGTTCCAGTGCCCAACCACCCTCTCAGTGAAGTAGAGTCTAAACCTCCCCTGATGCAGCTTCATTCCATTTCCTTGTGTCCTACTGCTGGTCACCAGAGAGAGATCAGCATCTCCCCCTCTAGTGACCCCCTTGAGGAAGCTGTAGACTGTGATGGGGTCACCCCTCAGCCTTCTCTTCTCCAAGCTGAACAAAGCAAGTGACCTCAGCTGCTCCTCCTAAGCCTTGTCCTCGACACCTTTCCCCATCTTGGTCACCCTGCTCTGGACACACTCTCACAGCTTGATATCCTTTTTGTACTGAGGTGCCCAAAACTGCACAGAGTATCTGAGGTGGGGCTGCACCTGAGGAACCGGAACATACAGAAGTCCGTGAAACCTGGTATAAGATGCATCCCAGGGTCCTGAGGGATTGGGCTGATGTAGTTGCCAAGTCACTCTCCATCATACTTGGAAAGTCCTGGCAGTCCAATGAAGTCCCCAGAGAAAGGGAACAGGGAAACATCACGCCCATTTTTAAAATGTGTCAAAATGAGGACCCTGAGAATTATTGACCCGTCAGCCTCACCACAGTACCCAGGTAAGATCATGCAGCAGATTCTCCTGGAAGACATGTCAAAACATATGGAAGTCAGAGGAGATTAGAGACAGCCAGCACAGCTTCACCAAGGGCAAATCACACTTGACTGATCTAGTGACTTTCTTCCATAGAGCAACTGCATCATTAAACAATAGAAGAAAAAGAGCAGTAATCTACCTATACTTCTGTAAGGCCTTCAGTATAGTACCCCACAATGTTCTTGTCACTAAATTGTAGAGATACAGTTTAATGAATGACTATTCAGTGGGTAAGGAAGCGGCTGGATGATCACATCCAAAAGAATTAGTCGAAGTCTCTGTGCCCAAATGGAGAACAGTAACAGGAGGTGTCCCTCAAAGGTCCTTACTGGGACCCATGCTATTTTGTGTCATTAATGACACTGACAGTGGGATTGAGCACACCCTCAGCAAACTTGTGGATGACACCAAGCTGAGCTGTGCAGCTGATTCTAGAGGGAAGGGACTGACACCCAGCACAACCTTGACAAGCCTAAGGAATGGGCCCACCCAAGCCTCATTAAATGCAACAAGTCCAAGTGCAAGGTCCCACACCTGGTTTGGGACAACCTCCAATATCAGTACAGAGTGGGGGAGTGAAGAGATCGAGAGCAACCCTGCAGGAAAGGACTTGGATATGTGGCTAGATNCAGTTCACGTGGCCCTGCACACCAGGAATACTTGTTCCCAACCCTCCATCACAAAATGAGGACCCTGAGAATTATTGACCCGTCAGCCTCACCACAGTACCCAGGTAAGATCATGCAGCAGATTCTCCTGGAAGACATGTCAAAACATATGGAAGTCAGAGGAGATTAGAGACAGCCAGCACAGCTTCACCAAGGGCAAATCACACTTGACTGATCTAGTGACTTTCTTCCATAGAGCAACTGCATCATTAAACAATAGAAGAAAAAGAGCAGTAATCTACCTATACTTCTGTAAGGCCTTCAGTATAGTACCCCACAATGTTCTTGTCACTAAATTGTAGAGATACAGTTTAATGAATGACTATTCAGTGGGTAAGGAAGCGGCTGGATGATCACATCCAAAAGAATTAGTCGAAGTCTCTGTGCCCAAATGGAGAACAGTAACAGGAGGTGTCCCTCAAAGGTCCTTACTGGGACCCATGCTATTTTGTGTCATTAATGACACTGACAGTGGGATTGAGCACACCCTCAGCAAACTTGTGGATGACACCAAGCTGAGCTGTGCAGCTGATTCTAGAGGGAAGGGACTGACACCCAGCACAACCTTGACAAGCCTAAGGAATGGGCCCACCCAAGCCTCATTAAATGCAACAAGTCCAAGTGCAAGGTCCCACACCTGGTTTGGGACAACCTCCAATATCAGTACAGAGTGGGGGAGTGAAGAGATCGAGAGCAACCCTGCAGGAAAGGACTTGGATATGTGGCTAGATGGAAAACTAGGCATGAGTCGGTAAAATGCACTTGCAGCCCAGAAAGCCATCCTGCAGCCTGGGCTACATAAAAAGGAGCACGGCCAGCAGGCTGAGAGGCGATTCTTCCCCTCTACCCCACCCCACCTCCCCACCTGGGTTCAGCTTTCAACTCTGGGGTGCCCAGTACATGACAGACACGGACCTGTTCAAGCAGGTTCAGATGAGGCCGTGAAAATTACAAGAGGGCTTGAACTCCTCTCCTATGAAGAAAGGCTGAGACAGTTGATGTGGTTTGGCCTGGGGAAAAGAATGCTCTGTAGGGACCTTATTGTGGCTTTGCAATACATCAGGGGGGATAATAAGCACATAGAGAGACTTTCTACCAGGGCCTCTAGGGACAGGATATGGAACAATGGTTTTAAACTGAAAGAGGGTATGTTTAGATTGAATATTAGGAAAAAATTATTCCCTGTGAGGGTGGTGAGGCACTGGCATAGATTGTCCAGAGAAGCTGTCCTTGCCCCATCCCTTCAAGTGCTCAAGGCCAGGCTGAATGGGGTTTGCAGCCACCTGGTCTAGTGGACGGTCTCCCTGCCCATGGCATGGGGCTTGGACTAGTTGATCTTTAAAGGTCTCTTCAAACCCAAACCATGCCATGATTCTGTGATTTTTTAGGACCAGTTATGTAAACAGTCAAGTAAATGGTCAGCATGGACCATTTAGTTTCCCTTCCTGTCACCAGAGAAGAAGAAGAAAAAAGCAAACCACCCCCAAAAAACTCTTTCTTGCTAATTAAACAAATTTACTTAAAATACAGCTTAAAAACAGCTGAGCACAAGAACTCACAGCTAATACTACAAGGATGCACACTTCATATCCACAGGTTGATCTTATTTGGGTGACCTTCCCTTCAACCCTTCTGGTGTAGCAAGTGGAATTGTCCTCTAAATTCATGTTAGAAGAGGTATCAGCTACAACCTCACCTCTTTATTTTTTTCCACTTGCTTGCTCAGCAAGCAATACAAAATTTGCTATTTTTCCTTTCATGTTTCAAGCATTACCTGTACCAGGGATGATCTGTGTTGGCATAAGATTCTCTGGTTCATGAGACTGACCCTTTGCACACTTCAACCATGAGAAAACTTCTTCATCACCAATCTCCTCTGTCTCTGGAATAAAGAAAAAAAAAAGATTTTGTACTAAAACTTTACAGTACAGAATATTTGTGCATTAATATTGTTTATTTAGATTCTTTACTGTGCAGGAAATTAACCTGGTGATCTCAGAAATAAACTATAAATACACAGCATTAGGATTGGATATACAGCAGCTTCTGCCTCTTCAGATTATACAGCTACCACAGTAATTTTCCCTCAGTCATCTCCAGCAGCTAATTTTCAATCATCTAAAAATCTTGGCCTCTAACCTCAATTTTCAAAAGACGATACTCTTGTTCTCATTATGCTTTTCTAAGTTATCATAGTGAATATATGCAGTATTCAGACTTACTAATATCCAGTATTTTATACATCTGCTCCATATAACAATGTGACTGTCACTAATTAATCCTACTGAGATTGCCATTTGTTTGCATCCATGCCACCAAAGTGGTCTCAATACTGTAAAGTACACAAAAACCCCCAGCCAGGTATCTACTTTCTCATGCCTCTATTTCTTAAAATTGAACTTACTGAACTTCTTCCTGAATTACAAGTCCCAGAGTGTCACAGAATCAACCCCCCCCAAAAAAACCCAAAAAAACCCAAACCAAACCAAACCAAAAAAACCTAAAAAAGCCACCTTCCAATCTAACTTCTTGTTAAAGACAGCAGTTCTCTGCAGTGTCTGCTTCCTAGTTCCCCTTACAACAGTTCTGAATTGTTAAGATATTACTTAATTTCTCTTTTATACTTTCTGAGGAAAAGAACTACACAGTCAACTGTCTCAGTAGACACTCTAAGCTTGCTGATGCTGTGATTTTAATAATCACATCCTAAGCAAATAGATAAAACACAGGTACATAAGGAAATGAAGAATGGACCAGCAGCATGTAAGACAAGTTCCAAACATGCAGCCTTCCAAGCTGATACTCAGTAACTTTCTCACAAAATCTTCTTTGCAACTTCCCAGAAACTATTCCCTGGCTACAGTCAGTTCAACGACTACAGTGGGGGAAAAATGCCCAGTACTCACCACTACGTGGACGATTCTTCCTCAGCCGGTAACAGTCCAGACAGACCCCAAAACCACACTTCCGACAAACCCAGTGAATATTGAAGAGTGTTGTCTCACATACATCACACATTTCCCTCACACCACGTACTGCTCGCTTCCATGCCACCTTCTCTATAAAGAGAAGGCACACTACGAATTATTGCTTTGACATTTTGCATTTCTCCCACCTGAGAATACCACAGCAACACTGATAAATTCACAGCAACATGACCCAAAGGCAGAGTATAGAAACACATACTTTTTACATTCATAGCCCCATTCCTTGAGTTGCTAGTCCAGTGACACTTAAAATTCTCATTTCTAAGAACGGGTAAGATCAGGTATCAAAATACACACTACAAGGAAATGCAGCACCTTACAGTGTTCTGTAATAACTGAATTTAATGGAGCACTAATGGAACTTACAGCAAAATTACAAATCTTCTGCTAGTTTTATGAACAAGTGACATCAATATATAAAACCATAAAGAATTTGTATTTAGTTTCACTAATCAGATCTCTGTCAACTATTCAGATTCTAAACCAACACATTTGCCAAGGAAAGGGCTCTCAAGATGGCTGCCCTTGTACGTTCCAGAAACCAAAGGGAAAAAATCAGATAGTCAGTTATCCATGGGATAAGCTAAACTGGCTAGCTTTTTTTTTTTTTTCCTTAAACCCTTTACCCCTGAAGTGGAAAGCTGGCAAGTTGCTCAGCTAAGTCCTTGCAGGATGAATTAAGGTACTGCTCTCTCCCTAGAAAACTCTGAGCTTTTATGTGATGCCCCTGGAGCACAAAAGGACAGGAATATAAATCTGTTCATTAAAGCATAGCTGGTCAGTGTGTTAGGTGCTCTGGCTTACTTCTATTTTCTTAGGAGCATGAGCCAGCTGATTTCTGCATTTAGTTATTCAAAAAATAATGTCTGGGAAAGTTACCATTACCTTCCTTGGTGGTAATGTTGCACTGATCCAAAAGAAAGTCTCAAATGCTGGTCCCTCAGTTACACCCCCAAGAGGTAAATATAGCCTCTCTTTGGAAGAGCAGGAGAAGCGTTTCAACAAGAAATTATATGACATTTTCAATTCTATTCCACTGTATTGTACATGCATTATACAGAAAGGGTGGAAAAAAACCGTAACAAAAGCCCAACTTACGATGTGGCTCCACCATCATCATTGCCTCCTTCTCTGACATAACAAGCTGGCAGAACTGGTCTCCAACATTGGCCAGGATATATTTGGAGGTTTCCAGATCGATCCCCTCTGCAGGGGAGGAAGAAGGAATCCATAGGCTCATGGCATCAGGGTCACTTTGTTGTGGGTTCAAGAAACCTTCTACTCGTAGTATACCTTTCCGGGTAAATACCAGCCTGCAGGAAATAGAATGAAGCAATTGAGAAACTGCTCAATCACCTTTAATTAACTTATAATGACATCTATATCAGAACATAAACCCAGAAAGGGGGGAGGGGGGGAGGAAAGACTTC
>WAAG01031368.1:103610-114242 GCA_013390105.1 Tichodroma muraria | reverse complement strand
ACAGACATATTTAGGCCCCAAATGCACAAAATTATAGGGAAAACCCTTCACGGATACCTCGGAATCTTTGGCAGCTCAACTGACCATAATTTTAGTGGCTGCAGAAGTGCTTGGTTGAGCATCTCCAGGCTGTGCTAATCCTGAAGGTCAGAAAACAGCTGCACCTTCCGTGTTCAGGTGACAACCTCCGCGAGCGGTGAAAAATGCATTCACACGTCGAGGACTAGAAGAGGGGGACACTCCAATCTTGCCCTGAGCCCCATGGCTCTTGCTGAGTTAAGAAGCTGAAGGACCAGAAGGAAAAGTCTGGAGACCAGAAGGTCTGTGCTGGTTCTGTGGGATGTTCAGGGGAACAGAGGGGAGGAGCCCACGTCACTCTCCAGGAGTGGAGGGACCTTCCCAGGTGGAATGAAGAACTCCACGGGCTGTGTTATTTGAGAAAGGGAAGAGGAATGGCAGAGGTGGTGTCAAACCAGCTGGGGAGTGTGGAAACTCCGGCAGCACCATGGAAAAATCTAATCTGGGACATCTGAGAAGGCAATTTTTCATCTTTGACTCCCCTTTGCATTGCCACGAAGAAACCAGGATATAATTCCGTGAATGGCTGGAGTTCCCTGGGTGTTTGGGGATCCTTGCTCATTAGAGCAGTGTGGGTTTAATCTGAACGGCACCAAGAGCCACGACCTTTGAATTTGACTTGGCAGAGCCAGGAGGGCTATCAGTGTTCTGGGAAATCAGCTTGAATTCTATTGCAGCTCTAATCTGAAAAACCCGTGCCTGACCCATTTTATTGCCCTGAGCTCAGCACCAGGCCGGGGCTCTGCGGGAAAATGCGTTGGAGCTCTCACGTAGCCCAAGGAGACATCTGGGTCAGCAGATTTCCTCCATCATCTTGGGGGTGAACTCCATCCTAAAGAGCCTGGGAAGAAATTAGATTGGAATTAAGGTGGATTCGCACCTACCCCGATCCACCGAAGAGTTGGACGTCTCTTCAAAACCAACCATCTGCAAGTCTCCAGACAACGGAAAGACTGGAATGTCCAGGGGAAGGTTCTTCCCATATATTTTAGGTTCAGATTAATACTTTCTAGCTTTTTCCACTGAATATATGTGATGCAGAGAGCTCTGTTGACTAAACATCTAAATTTGATATTGCTGTAGTTAGGTGAGATAATAAATCTATTTTAGGGCAATGCAAACCTCTTTTTCTGAAACACTGTAAGTGTTTTTGGTCACGTTTTCAGGTGTTCCTGATCAAAAGCACTCTATATATAATTAAGATGGATAATCTTAATGAAGATAAATAATCTTACGTAATTGCAAGGGAATGGAGACTTCAGGTAAAATTCCACGTGTCACAACACAAACATTTAATGTATCCATGGCGATGACACTGCCGAGCAGAACTTACCAAATGCTTCTGTTGCTGTGGGAAGGAGGGACAGATCCCGTCTTTCCGCAGCTTCATGTGACCATGGAATCACGTTTCTGGACGCTGGATGCAATTAAATTCATCAGCTACAAAGACCTCAGTCCCCGTAACCACACGCTGACACATTTTCAACCGTCAGGTTTTGCCGAGCCTTTTCCCAAGAAATGACTAATTTTGAAAACGTTTTCATTTTTGCCCTAAGGTACCAGTGGTTTCCATTTATTCTCATTCACTGGAACTGGATGCAAACTCCTGTGCTCAATTTTATCTCTGATTGCTGCACAGACTTCGAGGGAAAGTCTGATCTGAATATGAGGGGAAACTTCTTTACTTGGAGGGTGACAGAGCACTGGGACAGGCTGGAACAGAGACGCTGTGGAGTCTCTTCAGGAGAGTCAAAGTACAACTGGACACGATCCTGTGGAACCTACTCCAGGTGAACTTGCTTTAGGAGGAGGGTTGGCCAAGGTGTTCTCCAAAGGTCCCTTCTCATCCCAGCCATGTTGGGATTGGGATTCTGGGGAAACAGCTTTAGTTTCTGTGACATTGCTGAGATTCAGTCAAAATGGACAGGATACACTCTAGAATACATCAAAATTATTGGTTTATGGGTTCATTTAATCACTAACAGCTCCCTCCAGTTTCATCCCAAATTTTTGTGATATAAGACAATGTTCAGCAATCCTTTGGCTCTCAGACACAGATTATCCATGGAAGAGGTGCCCCTGGATCTCAGGTAAAGGTGAGCATCATCCGAACACACAGTCGTGGTCTGAGTCAGTGGAGGTTGCTCAGACCACAGCTTGGGAGTTAAAGGGAGCATATTGGAACAGGGTGCCCAGAGCAGCTGTGGCTGCCCCATTCCTGGAAGTGTCCAAGGCAAGGTTGGACACTGGGGCTTGGAGCAGCTGGGATAGTGGAAGGCATCCCTGCCCATGGAAGGGGTGGAACCGGATGATCTTTAAGGTCCCCTCCAACCCAAACCACTCCTGATTCCATTATGTGGTGCTGGGTAATGCCAGTAAGTGAAGGATCTGTCCCCCCATTATCATCTCAAGTCATCTCAGGTGAAATATGAGACAAAATATTTTCTTCATCCCAAACAAAATGGAGATTTCAGGCTGAATTCCTTTGTACAAAGGTGGGAGTCTACTGCTCTTAGGAAAACCTTCCAGTCTCTGGATTTAACTCTCTTTCAAAGTCCCCTTCAAAACTTCTAAGGAATAAATATTTGAAGGTGCTTTACAATACCTGCCAGCCCTGTGTGTCTTTCCCTTTCCACATGACACTCAGCACCTGTGTAGGGGCAGCTGGCTGGAGCCTCTGAGGCAGGAATTGTCTTGCAGACCAAGACGTCTGCATTTATTTGTGTCTCCAGTGTGGAATTGGGTGTCTAAGCTGCCATCAAAGACAGTGCTTGGCTGGGGCAGGAGGTCTTCTCCAACAGCCCCTCTTACCAGCATCCCTCTCCATTGCCCACTCCCCAGACTAGGACTGGCTCCTCTTCCTCCTTCACATAGCCAAATCATTGGAAAATCCACCTACAGCCTGTAACAGGCAATTTTCTCTCCCTGTTGAGGAGACACTGCAGACCTGTCAGCCTAAGGACTCACTTCCAGGGTCTCTGTCCTTCCCACATCTCCCAAGCACCCATTCCCAGCATTGTTTCCTAATTGTGTGCAGATTTCTGACCAATAGCCCCCCTCTCTTCCACTCCTCTTCCTCAACTCATAATTGATCAGACACTGAACAGCTGCTGGCTATTTTCTCTTCCCGAGAAACACACAGTAATTGTATGCATGGGCTCCAAATCCCTAAACATTTGGAAAGGAGAAGGACTTGAACAGGAGCCAGTTCTTTTTTCAGTGCTGGTACCAGCAGCAGTGGCAGGCATTTAAATCAGATCAGGAGGGGTAGCGAGGGCGGGGTGTGTTGGGGTTGTCAGATTTGCTGAGATTCACTTGGAGAGGGAAGGAAAAGAAGGGAAAAACGCTCAAGAGAGAAAGAACTTGAAACCGGCAATCAACAAACCAAGGCAGCTCACAGAGCTGGAGCCTGTCCCAGCTCCAGAGCACTGAGATTACTCCCTAAACCAAAGGGCATTGTTTGTATCCACGCTCACCCACATTTCCCCAAGTGTGCATTGCTCCGTGCTGTACGGGCCAGCTTGATCCTGGTTTAACCTGGGGGTGATCCATCCCGAGCATTGCCATCCTCAGGTCCTGCTCTAATCCCCTTGGAGAGGAAGAGGCCTCAGCAGAGGCAACTCTCACCTGTGCTGGAGGTGTTCCTCCTGGTTTTTTTGCTGTGTGGGAAGCGAAAGCTTACACCCTCCTCATTAGGACATCGCAGCTTTGGGACAGGAGTTTGAAGGGATGAATTCAAGTGGTACGTGTGACAGAGCAAATTGAGAATGTCAGAAGCAGAGTAATCAAGCCAAAAGCAAAAATTGAGCCTCGGAAATAGTCACGAGTTGTCTTACGAAAGTTTTAATTAATGTGTGTAAGGCCACCTCTTCACTTGGCTTCTTTCCCAGCGCTGACATTGAAATCTGTGGAAGAGTCAGAGCCACCACAGCAGTGGAATACTCCTCCACCCCTGCCACGAGCAGGGACACTTTCCACTGTCCCAGGCTGCTCCAAGCCCCATCCAACCTGGCCTTGGACTCTTCCAGGGATCCAGGGGCAGCCACAGGTGCTCTGGGCACTCCATGCCAGGGCCTCTCCACCTTCCCAGGGAAGAATCCCTAATATTTAATCTAAACTTACTCTCCTTCAGTTTAAGGTCATTCCCTGTGTCCTGTCCCTCCATCCCTTGTCCCCAGTCCATCTCCAGCTCTCCTGGAGCCCCTTCAGGCCCTGCGAGGAGCTCTGAGCTCCCCCTGGAGCCTTCTCCTCTCCAGGGGAACATTCCCAGCTCTCCCAGCCTGGCTCCAGAGCAGAGGGGCTCCAGCCCTCAGTCCATCCCTTTGGCCTGCTCTGGACTCATTCCAAAAAGTCAACATTTTTCTTGTGGCATCTTCGTTTGACCTGAAATGTAAGGGTGAGCCACAGTAAGACCGATATCTCCTATTTCACACTCTTTACAAAGATGGGTAAAGCAGAGGAAGCTTTGATTTGATTTTCTGGGGTGGTGTAGAACCCCGGAATCAGCCAAAAATGTTACCCTTGAAACGCCTCACGTGACGAGAAATGGCACAACAGTGAGAGGTGTCTTTGGGGGCTCTGTGAACTTTCCTTTTCCTGAGGTGGTGAGGACTAAAAACTGGGGCCCGTCTGCTCTGAGCCTTCGGCCTCCTGTGAGCATGAAACACCTCACAGACACTGACAATGTGTCTGTCCTGATCTCTCCCTCCAGCACAGACTTGTGGCAGAATCAATTTTATTTTTTTTTTTTTTTCCCAAAAAGGACCACAATCATTATCGAACTTTGATTTTTAGAAAGTAATATTCGGCTCTGTCACCAAGAAAAAAGAAATTGATCCTCCACCATCCAAACCTTTCCCTGTAATTTTGTCATCTCTGTAAAACTTGAACTCCTAGGGAAAAAGGGAAAAAAAAAACAGCCCCTGATGTGAAAATTGACACCTGAGCTGCTGTCACTTCGGTTCAAAAAAAAGACAAAACAATACTGTAATTCCAGGAATAGCTGCTAAAATCTGATAAATTTTTTGCGTGGGCCCAGTAACCCTACACTGGACGTTTGTGGCTACTTCCTAGAGAAAGAGGAGAAAGCAAAGAAAATTCCTCTTGGACAAACGGCACATGTAATACGACAATTGGCTGCACTCCTGAGAGGTTCTCCATGCCAGCCATACAAAGAGTGAAACCTTAGAAGGGAGATGTGATTTCTGCCTTGGACTGAGCCTGCAGCGTACTTAGACCTGGCTCAGGTGTAGCACAGGTAAAGCACAGGAGTCCTGGAATCACATAACTGGAGTAGGGGATTAAGAAATCAGCTCTGCTGGGAATATAAACGATGCCCACACAGCAGCTTGGCTTTCCTCAGCCTCCAGAAAGAGCCCTCGAGCACACAACTGTGACCACACAGAAGGGTTTCTCTGTCACCCTGGGGCCAGTGGCACAGTTTGGGCCCTTGAGGGAGTTTAAACCCCATTTGAGACCTGTGCCGAGGGCTCCTCGTCGCTCATGATGGGCTGAAAAGCAGCCAAGCCACAAATCCTGAGCAGAAATCTTTCCTTGCAACGCCGAGTTCGTGTGAAATGAAGGTTGACAGATACACCCTGACATTTGATTTTGGACAGAATTGTAATGTTGCAAATGCTGTGCTCCCTCCCCCAGTCCTGAGCATCTGAATAAATGGGCAAAATGAGGAAAAATGCTTACAAAAAGCACATTTTTGCACCAGAGAGACACATCCCCCACTAAAATGCTGCAACCTAATTTCTACCTGCACGTGTGGGTTGGATTTTGAAAGTACTTACGTTTTTTAGCATGTTCAATCTCTTCATTTCGTTGAGCAGGCTCATCAACAGTTTGTTAAGGAGTTAGAAGAATTAAGGAAAATTAGAAGTTAAGGCAAGGCAATCAGTGGATCTGCACATTCACTCTGAAGAGGATTCATCTTTTTCCCATGTGTGCGTGGTGAACGATTCTTGCACTTGACATCAGCCACATAAAGTCATGTTTGCAAATTCAGCCCAAATGATCACTGGGAATTAAGAGAGATTATGGGAAAGGCAGCAGGAATTCTGGGAAGTCAAATCCATCCTAGGGTGACTGAAAGACCTGTCGCCTTGCACTGTGGCAGTAAACAAGAGGAAGCTCCACTAAAGAGCTTGGAAAGAATTTTGAGCCCTTCTAAACTGAAAGGCCAAAATGCAGCTGGAAAATGAGGCTGGAAAGTCTTGATTATCCTCCTCTGGGAATAAACCCCACCCAGAGGGAAACAGGATGGAAAACACCAGATGTGGCTGGTGTGAGAGGAATCCAGATTAGGTAAAGCTCTGCTGTGACTGGCGTGGAATTTGGTCCAATGCAAAGGACAAGGTTGTTAACATCAGCTCTTCCCTTTGATTCTGGAGCTCTGGAAACCTTTCATGGAGGACGGGAAAGTTGAAATGCAAGAAGAAACTGGTACGTTCCTAGCACAAGGAGAAATTTGTCTCATGTCACGTTAAAATCCTGGCATTTGAGCCCTCACCTCCCTTTACATTCCCTTTATCCCCACCAGGATTTTTTTGAGGATGAATCTGTGGACCTCTCGCAGGATTCTGCTAAAAGATGAGATTAATTCTGTGTCAGAGGCCTTTGGCGACAGAGACTTCAAAGAGAGCCTGAAACAAAGATCTCAGGTCCTGGAATTACAGCATATCCTGGGTTGGGGTCACCCACCAGGATCATCAGGTCAGACATATCCCACTTGTTTTCCAAGGTGTGCAAGTCAGGTTGGTTCATTTTGAGGATGAAGTTGGGGGTTGTTTTTGGAGGTTGATTTTTTTTGCTCAATCTGGGACTTCAGAGACTCTTCCTGTCCTTTTGCCACCACATTTGAGTTCTCTGGTCTCAATAAAAGGTTGAAATCAAACTGCAGCCTTTGCCTCAGTGGAGAAACCAACACGAAAATTCCCTCCTCTTCCAAGCTGATGGATTTCATCTGGTCTATAGGCACTCAATATCATCATGTTTTGTCTCCCTCAATTAATCTTGGGTGCCGTTGACCTTTTAATTCAAAACAAGAGGAAAGAGATGATTGTTTATTTGCATATCTGACATCCAGGATTCCAATTCCATTGTCCAGAAACAAACTCAAAAGGCATTTGGTTCTTGAAATCATCAGACCTTGCGTGTAAAAGGGGAGTCACAGCAATGCTGCAATCAAAAAGTCCCATTAATTTTCCTAATTAATCTGACTGCCACAGATAAAGTGTTGTTTTACCATCATCCAACCCACTGTTATCTGATTTCTCCTGCCTTATCACTCCCTCCTTATTCCATTTATTTGACGTTTCATCCAACAAAAAACACGGACGGGTTCCTCCCTGCTGCATGCCAAGCTTCTGTCCCAAAAATCCAAAGAAATTTTCAAAGCTAAACAAAGTTAAAAATAGGTTAAAAACAGGCCAGTCCTGAAGGGCATCAGCACATGTTTACATGGCTGCAATGATTTTCCTTTCCATCGAGGCCACAGTTTCCAGCTCTGGCTTGTCAGGAGTTTCTTTAGGATAATTATCCCATCTCCACAGCCACTGGCAGCTGGAGGCACTCTCACCCTCCCAAATTGCACATTAATTTGGAAGCGGAGAGGACGTCACAGGCAACCCGAGGCCAAGGGCAAATCCAAACACCTTGGATCCACCACTTCATCACGGAGCTGGCCAGAAACCTCCCTGGACTTGCCAGAGAGGGATGAGGCCATGGAATGAGCTTCCCACAGATGGATAATGTGGGAGTGAAACCGCTTACGAAAGGACCCGTTTGAACCTTCCCCAAAGCACAGCGGTGCCACCACAGCAGGTTGAGGAGAATTTGGGGAATATTTGTATGACAACTGCCAGGAATTCACTGCTCCGGGGGTGCAGAAAGGAATGTTTTGGGGCACAAGTCCAAGCTGTGCCAGTGAGGGACTTGAAGTCGATTCTTCTACACCCCATGGGATTCTGTTTTCCCCAGTTTCTACATTAGAGGGGGCATGACTCATTCTCTCTCTTTGCTCACTTGATTCTCCACTGCAGAAGAGTTTCCCATTGAAAATTTCATGGACACTGGAACATTTCTGGAGGGAAATAAAAAAAAAATCTTCCTTTTTAAACATTTAAATGAAATGAAACAAGAAATTTGATCGGTAGCTCTTGTCTAAATGTCCTATACGAAAAGACCAAAATCAGCTTCAAATCCCATCATGTTTTGAGAGGATTAAAATTTGTTCACCTGGTAAATGGGAAGGAAAAAAAAAATATTCTGAAAATATAGCGTGGGGGGTTTTTCCTGAATTTTTTGCTCCCACAGATCCTGAATATGAATAGCCATAGAACTTTAAAAACATTGCTTGATACTCATAACCTGTGCAGGGTTTTCCTGTAGAGCCCACCTGTGCATCTCCAAGGAAGGGAGAGGAATATTTTAAATAAACTGACAAATAAGGGACAAGGATTGAGGTCATCTTGTTGGGAAAACTGACCTTCACCTTCTGGAGTCCTGTGGAATTCCCAGCCATGAGCCATTTGCAGCCTTGATTTGTGATCCATAATTTGGTTTTCCCACCTGCAGAGCAACGAAGCACTGGCTGCTCTACTCCCAAAGTGCTCCCAGTGCCTCTGGAATTAAAATATGTGTCATGAATAAATGGCAAGCATCATGTCCTTTTTTACTGCTGGCCATGGGCAGCTTCCTCTAGTGCTTGACAACCCTTTCCATAAAAGCTATCCTAATTTCCAATTATTATCCTATTATTAACCAATTCTTATCCAATTATTATCCTAATTTCTCCCTGGGAGCAGAGCCCAACACCCCGGCTGTCCCCTCCTGGCAGGAGCTGTGCAGAGCCACAAGGGCCCCCCTGAGCCTCCTTTGCTCCAGGCTGAGCCCCTTTCCCAACTCCCTTCTTGTCCTCCAACCCCTTCCCAGCTCCCTTCCCTTCCCTGGACACACCCCAGCCCCTCAATGTCCTTCTGGTCATGGGAGGTCCCAAACTGACCCCAAGATTTGAGGTGAGGCCTCAGCAGTGCCCAGCGCAGGGCAATGATCCCTTCCCCAGCCCTGTTAGCCACTCTACTGCCAGTTACCACTTCCCAGCGCTTATCAGTGAATCCCTAAAGCCGAGGAGAGAAAGGAGGAGAAGGACCTTTAGTTCCCTTCCATTTAAACATCATTTCCTGTGCATGCAAGTAACATGAACGCTGCAATTACACAGCCAGGCAGGCTGAAGACAGAACAAGGAGTGGGGAAAAAATAGGAGGAAAGATTTACAGCTCTTCCAAAAGATGGGATTGAAGTATGCAAAAGAGGGCAGAGCCAATTGCCAAAACACTGGAGGTTTTCTTTTCCTTCCCCGTAACATTGTGAGTGGTGTTTTGAAGGCGGGGGGGCGGGGGGAGAGCAGGGAAGCGTTGGAATCCCAGGGTTTTTATTTCACCGTGAAACTTTAGCACGAGAAATTTTAATTGTGGATCCTTGTGGACAAGACCTTGAAATCCTACCCAGCCAAAGCTTTCTGGTCCCGGAGTGTTCTTGGAACTGGCCGTGGCTCCCAGTCACTTGGGTGCTTTATCCAAGTTTGTTCCCTCAGCGGGATGCGCGATGGATTCGGGGGTTAACTGTTTGTTAGGAGACCCCTTGGTCAGGGGCTCTTTCACTGCCCCTCCTGCAGGCAGAACCTTTCTGAGGGTATCCCTGTGGGAGTTTGCTCTTTTCCCTGCCTTTGGAAAGCAGCAGGCCTTGAACGCTGTTGGCACCTAATCAAGAAGCTCTGGAGGAGGAACACGAGCGCGGCCGCTCCGAGTAATTGATTGTGGCTACTGGTTGACTGCAGCAGGATTTGTGATAGTGCGAAATCCTATATCTTGGAGGGCCTCAAAATTATCGGGGTATTTAATCACGGGCTGGGCATGTCTGGGCTGTATTTATGTGTATCACCATCAGAGGGTCACTTGGGCAAGGCGCTGAGATAATGGAAGAAAAAAGGACTTGGAAAATAAGGCAATAAATCCTCACGCTGAGCTTTTTAGACGTACAGAACTCCTTGGGAAGCACCAGTAGCCAACTAATGCACCTCCCCGTGATTAATCTGCATTTTAGAGGGTGGGTATTTTGGTTCAGGTAGAAGTTGGAGGTGCCTTTGTGACATTGATACAGACCAGATGAAAAGCTGGCTTAGTTGCACTGAAAGGTGGGTCAGGAATCCACAGGAGAAATCCACATGAGCTCACATTATTTGGAGATTTCTATTTCCCAAGCCCAAATATATTATAAAAACAGTCCCTCCTGCAGAATTGTCCTGGTTCCAGATCCCCCAGAAAACCTGCTGAAAGCTTTCAGAAGTCTGAAATCAAAAGGTGCTTTAGTTAAACATTTAGCAAAACCTTGTTTGTGTTGTAAGGAGGTTTTTAAAAAAATTCTTGAAGAAATACCAACATTTCCCAGGCCTCAATATAGATTATTTTCAATTCTTTCCTATATTTTCACACAATTCTTCTCTATGTTTGTTCGGGGGGGGGGGGGGGGGTTTTTTTTTTTATTAAT
>WAAG01031368.1:92253-103584 GCA_013390105.1 Tichodroma muraria | reverse complement strand
GTGTGTTGTGTTTTCCTTTTTAATAAATTCAGCGATTAATTTCACTTCTCCAAACTATTTTTGTCACGAAGTTTCAATAAATCCAAATTTCAGGAAGCGAAACACCTTGATAACTACTTGGAGAACGTTTTTAATAGCATTGCTAACAAGGTTATAAAAGTTTTACAGAGATGAATTTTTCCTGCCATCCCTCATCCACCTTCCTTCTGCCAAGAGTTACAAATATCAGTTGCAAAATCATGCAGGGATAAAAACATCAGGGCCAAAGACAAAAAGCTGATGGCACATTTCATTATTTGCTAATCCCATGCATATATTGGACATACAGGCTGGGATCCACCCGCCCTATTTTTGTATTCCCAGAAATCCAAGTTTGAGTGATTCACCTCCACTGATTGTAGAGGTTTAGAGAGAATAGGTCAGGCTTGGACATGGAGAAGGAGGGGAAACGCAAACTCTGGGTGTTTTACCATCCTCTGTTGCTCCATCCCCAACAACCCAAAAAATTCAGCTTCACCTCTAGGGAACCATACCCCAAAAATCTAATTATAGCCCATTTTCAGGTCCAGCACATCCCCATGAAGAACTAAATGAAAAACTTACCCTTGATTTGGGACAGGTTTTTTTGGTTTTTTTTTAATTTATTTGTTTATTTTTATTTTTTTGTTTTGTTTTGTTTTGTTTTTTT
Organism: Tichodroma muraria; assembly: GCA_013390105.1. NCBI lineage: Eukaryota > Metazoa > Chordata > Aves > Passeriformes > Sittidae > Tichodroma > Tichodroma muraria. The sequence continues at coordinate 102,896 of WAAG01031368.1, read as the reverse complement.
TGGTAGAGAAGTTTTGATTGGGTCAAATGGTTTTAAACACCCACGTAAAAAAAAAAAAAAATAAATAAAGTATGAAAATTTATTTCCCAGTGTTTCCTACTTCCACAGACGTCTTCCTTGCTGACCTAGGAATCACATCTTGGCTCATCTGATGGCTGGAGTGTTGCTGTTCCTCGGAACAAATCCCTTGGAGAGCTTGCTCCTGACTGATAAACCAGTGGAATTTAGGAGCGGGGACTGCTGCATTCAAGAGACTGGCTGGAGGAGATGATCCTGATATGCCGAAGAATAATTTTTGTATGTGCCATCAATAAAAAGCAGGAGAATTACCTTTAATTCCCATCCCAGTCTTGAGAGTTTGGAGCTGCAGTCCTACACCAGGTCTGGACATAAGGCACAGGAACAAACTAATTCTTTGTACTTTCACTTCTGGATACAGCTGAGCAAGGAAAAGGAGGAAAGGCTGACCGGGGCAGGAGAAAAGAGGCGGAATCTTTAATGGAATGCTTAGAGAATTCACCCAAAAATCCAGAGCAAGGAAAGAGCTGGAGCCTCCTTGGCTTCCCCAATAAACAGCTCATCAGTGTCAGTTCATCGTGTTTGTTTCAAACTGACAAGAATTTGACTGATTTAGGACAGAGAAATGTTCCAGTCTCTGTCAGCCAAAGCTGACACACCTGATTTCCCCCATATTATCTGTCTTTCTATCTGTCTGCCTCCAGCCTGCTGAATCACTCCTTTTTCAAGGAAAGCAGCATTTTCCCCTTGAAACTTGCACTCTCTGTTGGGAAGAAAAAAGGAAAAAAAAAAAATGAAAAATTTAAAAAGTCATGGAAAATGTAGCCATAGCACTGGGAACTGCCGTGCCAGATTCCCACTTGGCCTGGATCTCTATACCTCTGCTGACCTCAATAATAATTTCACTTGAGGGCAAGCAAAGAACTCGGTGTTCAGTGACAGAGTGACTGCAGCTGATCTGCTGAATAAATCAGAGCAGACCAACCAGTTGCTCCTCAAATTCCCACTAGCCCGTGGCCAATGGATTACTCCCATGCAGTGGCACAGCAGTTTAATTGGAATCTTGCATTATTATTGTCGGTGCCGTTGCTTTTAAAGGGCTTGGCTTTTTTCCAGGGGTCTTTGCCAAGTTGCTCAATACCGTCACTGGCATCAAACCGAGGCTATTAAGTTTTTCCCATTGTGAGCATGAGCTACAAATGTGGATTATTTCAGGGAAAAGAGTGAAAACCCACTCGTTTGCAGGCTCTTGGCTTTCAGCAGGGACAGCTTAGAATTTATCCTATCACAGAGAAGTCCACCAACCTTAATGAAATCCCAAATTTGTGGCCCCAGACGTGTCCATGACTTCGCTGAACAACACAAATGAGGTTTGAGCAGTTTTGCCTTCTCTCAGTCCTGCAGGTACCCGAGAACCTTTCAGTTCTTCATTAACTGAGGCTACCAGAAAGTTTATCCGTATTTTCCACAGCCAGGTGCCATTTTCCAAAGAGAGGGGAAATGAAAGAGCACCTTCAAGGCCCTTCTTTCATGAAGGGCACAGGAAAAGAGGTGGCATCGCTCCCCAGCCTTGCCCAGGTTTTCCATGGTTTCTCTAATCCTTAGGATAGTGGTGCTGTGCAGACTGAGCCTGGAAACACTAATAAATATTCAGCTTGTCTGCTTTTTGCTGAATAATGGAATATTTCATGTTCAGTTGGAGTCAGGAGTGGATTTGGGGCAGAGAGGGAGGCAGAGGGGGTGTGGGATTGAATTGCTTTCCCTGCTGGGACTGGGGTTTAGTTTTGTGGGGGTTTTTTGCTGTCACAGCTCTGAAAGACAGAGGAAGGAGAAATGAGGAGCGGGGCAATATGAGGGGAAGGCAAGAAATACTTCTGTGCTGATGCTGATTAGCTGATATCCAGAGGAAAGAGAGAAAAAGAGAGGGGAGCACGCTAACAAATCTCTATTTAAATCCCAACTTCCAAGTGAAAATGTGTTGGCTCCTTCTAAATCCCTGCAGAGATTTGGAGACATCGAAGCCAGCAGACACCCTATGATCATCCACCCTGACCTTTCTTGACTCAGTCTCGAAACTTTACCCGGTGATTCCTGGAATGGAAGGAATTATCCCCACTATGTGCGTGCATTTCTAAGATGCAGCTTTAATAAACTGATGATGGGGATCAGATTCCCGGTGATGCCACGGGCCGGTTCCCGTGTCCCTCTGCAGGAATGTAACCAACGGCCTGTGGTTGAGTTCAGGCACATTTATCCCTTCTTCCTGCAACTCCTCCTAATTCTGCAGCTGCTGACAGGGCTGCCTGGTCCTCGCAGGCACGGGGAGATTCATGTCCCCATGAATCACAGAGCGGAGCGAGAGCTGCGCTCCAAAGATTTCCCAGTTCTTCCCTGAGCTGAGCAAGTCAAGGTTGACCCATTTTTCTCTTGTCAAAATTCAAGCTTCAGCCACAGGAATTCTGTGTTGCAGGTCCCCCGGGATGCCGTGCCTTGGATATGTGAGGGTTGGCGTTCTGGAGTGTTTTAAAGCCCCAGGTGATCTTGTCTCGTGATCCAAAGACAAAGGTAGGTCCAGGGATATCCCGAAAGAGGATCCAGGGATGAAGGTGGCTCAAAAGGCACAACCCTCACCCCACGTAGCAGTTTTACAGGAGATTATCCCTGTCTTATCCAGTCCACTCCTTGTCTCCTGAAAAGTCGGTTTTGTACTGACAGGTCCACTTTCCATCAAATGTCTTCTTCAGCTACCCCAGAACTTCATCAAGCAGAAAAACAAAATTTGTCCATTTAGCCAGGACTTCCCACCTGCAGCAGCTGCAGAATTCCCAGCTCTGGGACAAAAAAGCTCTGCTGCACTGGAAAAATGACGTTAACAGAGCCTGGATGATTTGTGGATGCCCAGAACCACGAAAGGCTGAGTTTAGGCAGGTAAAACTCTCAGCACAGGGAGCATAAAATCATGATCATGCATCCTGCCCATCCTGGACTCACTGCACAGGCACAGCCTGGAAGCCACGCTCATATCCCTGTCTGGGCTTTTCCAGCTGGAATACGGGACCATTCCACTTTTGTCTCTCCTTATCTCAGCGTGTTAAGCTGTGGAACAGGGGACTCAGCTCTCCTGAACGTGTAAAACAACAAAACTGGAACGAGGAGGATAAGTTGAGGTTCTTCCACCTCTTGGTGAAAATCCCTGCCATTTCTACTCATCAGATTGTCCCATTTTCTTTGCATAAAGACAGTTTTCCTGCCCTTTCTGTTGAAAGTCCCTTTGGCCATTAACCTCAGAATCTGGATGGATTTTTAAGTCCTAATTGGTCACTCTTGGCTTTATTTCTGTTCTGGGGGAAGAAACAGGCGCCTCCAGAAAGGAGGAATCACCCTTCAGGGATGCATCTCTCACTCCGTGGACTATCAAAAGAACCTTGGTGAGATGTATAATGAAGTCAGATGAGATGAATTTGACATTTAAGATCCATTTCCCAACAGAAATCAAGGATGTGTTTAATTTTCAGCGTCCCATGCTCCATGTTTGTAGAAATACTGGATTTTGACCATTCTAGCTTAAGAAAAATGGGTTTCATCATGCTAGAATAACTTCTTAATTCTCCCAAACTTGGAGAGAATTTAGATTTATATTTCTTCCTGAGTTACCACTTTTAACTGATTAGTGAGGAATAATAGTTTCTCATTCACTGATTTGATTTGTTATCAATTGTCAGTTTCTAGTCAGGACTGCAAGTTGCCAATCTTGCCTTTATTTAACATCAGCCCTGTCCTGTAAAAGCTCCTTCTCTCTAATCCTGGTCAGAGAGAGAGAGAGAGAGAGAAATTTATCCTAAATTTCTGATTAATTAGGAACCATTAATCTGATTCTTCTCCATGTGCACCAATATTTGCTTTTTTCAATTGCATTTCTCCTCTGACTGCTCTCCACGCATGGCTACAATTAATAATTTGAATTTTATTTTTTTTTAATTGTTATAATTTGCCTGGGGAAAGGAAGTCTCTCAAGCATGGAATTCCAGCTCTGTAAGTCTCCTGAAGGAAGAAGGGGGGGTGTTCTAGGTCCAACAAAGGATATATTTGAGGAATACCTCAAGGAATCTACCTCAGCACTGTATATCACAGTGGTATACACAGTGCTGAGGTAGATTCCTTCAGGAGGAACTCACAGGGATCAGATCCTCAGCTGATGGGAACCAGAAATTCTTCCACCTGCCCAAATCCCATTTTACATCACCTGCTCCTACCAGATGAAGTTTTTCCACCTGCCCAAATCCCATTTTACATCTTACACTGTAAGATTGACAGTTGATTTCATCACTGTAAGATTGACAGTTGATTTTATCACTGAATATTGACAGCTGATTTTACCACTGAATTTTGGCAGTTGATTTTATCTCTGAATTTTGGCAGTTGTCATTGTCACTGCTTTAAAACAGGAGATAACATTTGTTTGAGTCATTGCAATATTTTATCCTCTCCACAAAGGGGATGTCAATTGAAATAATTTTAATAATATCAAAACGTCTGTGTTTCATAAAGCAAAATAATCCTGCTCAGTGTTCCCTGTGTGGTGCAGCCTTTTCACACAGATGTTGTTTGGATCCCATCCTGAGCTTCAGGTCCCTCTGGAGAGGAACAGGGGGAGAGCACTTTACCCGGGGAAGCAAAGAGCAGCAACTTTGATAATTCCAGGTAGGAATTCGCAGGCTGCTCAGAGGCTGAGGTGCTGTCAGTCTAGAGATGAATTATCGAGCTCACGGAGGTGAGATGGAACAATAAATGCGGTTTATCCAGGGATCCACAACCTGCCCATCCCCAGGGTATCCGTGCACACGTCTCCCACCGCAGAGACGCCTGTAGGGCTCGCGGTGCTGTGATCAATCCATCACTCCTTCGGCCACCACCTCTCTTCCCTTCCCCTCGGGGGGGGCAACAGGCACTGTTTCACTCCTTCCAGCCCTCATTTATTTCTCTGGGAAGAACAAACTTTCTTTGTCCAGGGCTCCTGCAGTTTGCACCAGGCGGGAGGGGCGGGGGATTCCCTGCCAGGGTCTCCGGGGCAGAGCCCGCAGCTGATTCCTGAGCACACGCGGGCCCTGGTGCCACAAAGATCCCACAAACACGGAGAAGTCAGGCAGCCCTGTGTTATGGGAGCTGGCCACACATCCACGCCAAGATTCTGGATTTCCTGGCGCTCTCAAGCTCTTTGGACCACGGGGATTATACGTTGCACAAGGTATCCGATGCCAAACTGACTTTTGAGAAAAGCGCAAGGAGAACAAATCAAAATGACCTCTTCAGGAAAGGATCCTATAGAAGTGCTTTTAACAATAACAGAGCAGGAAACTTTGCCTGCTCAGGCATTTACCCAGCTCCTCTGCCTGCTGGCATTCCTCAAGTGCACTTGGACACACGCTGGGCCACCGAGGGCCAGGATCCTCTCGGATTTCACAATCCGAGCAAGGTCAGCCCAGGGCAGAGGTTGGTGAGATTCCTCACAGCGAAACCCCCACTGTCCATCAAAAACGGTGCTGTTCCATCCATTGGCACTGAACTTTGTTTCAGTCCAAGATTACTCTGGAGCTGGGAACAGCTGGAGTTGTTCTTCTGGACAGCGGGTCCCACCCATGTCCTCCTGACTCTGTTGAAGGCTTGGTACAACTTGCACAACAGTGGAATATTCACCCAAAGTGGCCCTGTCAAAGTAGTTTTCATTCCACACTCTGCAAGACTCTTTTGATAAATAAAATGCCACACGAGGTACCCCTCTTACTGATTTCCCTTTTCCAGGGAAATCCTTGCACACCTTCCCTGCTTCCAGCACGAGCGGTGCTGTCAAACTCAGCTCAGAATTTGCCCCAGGCAACACCCACACAGATATTTCAGGAGTTAAACTGTGTTCAGAGGGATTCAAGTAGCAAAAATAGAGATGCTTGTGGTGTAGCAATCTACCAGAGCTTGTAACTCTCAGATCTTCTCGGAGTCAATAGAAGAGGTCTTTGCAGGTAGGACACAAGATCTGGGGAGTGCAGCCACTTTAAAGTGAAGAGAGTGGTGCTGTTCCCTCAATTGGCCAAGAAAAATGGCTCCATAAATTCACTAAGCTGATTTTTGGGACTCTACAGCGTTTTTAGGAGCCCTGAATTCAGTTTTATCGTGATCTCAGGCCCCCAGGCTGTGGGCTGATGAACATTTTAAACCATCACAAAGGAATCAGTCCTATTTTCCTCTGTCCTGTGCCATTGATTCTCCCTGAAGTCACCGAAAGCTCAGAACCTGAAAAGGAATTACCTCCTCATTTTGGGTTTAGCAGGGAAAACACAAACCAGGCCGGATTAGAAATACAAAGAGCTGTAAACAGGACTCTCCACCTGCCCCCTCTGGTCCCAGTGGCTGGAGGAGCCTCTCTGCAGAGGCTTGTTTTCATTCCAGGAACTGCCAACAGCATCAGGGATTGCAAATTATTCCACACAGCCCCCTCTGGCACCCTGGGGAATTCGTCTTTGTCGCACTGGGACCCTGCAGTGCCGTGCTCCCCGGTGCTCCCAGCCAGCTCCCTGCTTTTCCTCCGGGCTCTTTCTGGCCATGTCTGTATCTCATTCTCTCCCTGCCCTCCATAAATGGCTTTTTCCTAGGAATCCTTTGCTGCTTTCAGGAGGGTTATAATTTCCATTTCCTCTCCTTGGCCCAAAGGGGAGCATCCGATACAAGACAAACAAGCAGAGTTGTCTCCTGCTGCTCAGCTGCAATTTTTGTAAAGAACTGTCAATTATAGCACATCTATAGCTCCATTCCCCCTTTATTTTAAAAAAAAAAACACACAAAATTCGTTTTCCAGCTGTCCTGTTCCCTTGCATGGGTTTATTTTAAGGCTGCTGCCTGGTATTAACAGTGCAAGGGAGAGAAGGGAACCTGTAGCCCCTAAGGGACAGGATTGCAGTCACCTTGGGTCAGCACAGACTGATATTGATCAGGATTTTAAGCTCCAAATCCATCATTTTGCTCAATGCCAGAATTCTCAGGCCTTCCTTGGAGGAATCCAGGCTGGGAAGTTCAAAGTTTCACTGGAAAAGTCAGGATTATGAGGACACCTTGAGCCATCTCAGTACTGAACCGCTCCCAAGTGCTGCTGACAAACAAACGTGAAATAAAGATCCAAACTTTCCTTTATCCTTGGAGACAGCGAGGAACCCCATAGAATGGGCATGACGAAACTCACAGAGACAGATTAAAGGTTGAAGTTTTGGCTGGAATTTCTGGGGTTGGATTAGAGACAGTGAGATTAGGGTACCTGCAAATACCTGAAGCAGCAGCGAGGGAGCAGCTGGTTGCTACAGCAGAGCTGTGTGTTATGCTAAACCCCATATCCCCGATAGAGAGTGCAAGGAAGGGCACGGAGCTGGGAAAGGGAGAGATGTGGGAAGCCAGATGAGAAGTTTTATTAGGTGATTATTAAACTCTTCTGCAGTGCCAAGCGCAGCGCAAGGCTGCCAGCTCGTCTCACTGCAAAACCCAAAATTAAAATAATGAGAGGGGCCCTAATCGTGGGCTGGGTGGCGGCTGGTTTTCTATCTGGGCTGGGTAAAATGCTGCACCTCCCTCATCAGCCCAAGAGGGAAACTTGGAAATGGCAGAGAAGCTTCTCGCAAGGACAATGAGTCTGTATCTGAGAAGGGAGCTGCGGTTCCTTTGCAAATACGGACAACTCAGCTGGTATTGAAAAGCCTGGTAAGAGCCCAAACTATCCATCAGCCAGGGCTACCAGAATCTGGCTCCTTTCCCAGGGAATGCAGGAAGATGGGACTCTCCTGACCACCTACTCACGGAGCCGAGTTCTTTTGTCGTGACTGCTTCATCCCATAGACATGGGGATGGCACCCAGGAGCTCTGCAGAGCAGAGCTGGAATGATTCATCCATCCATTGGAATGATGGTTGGAATGATTCATCCCTGTCACACCATAAATCCCATCTGGAGCACCTTCATCCTCCTCATGCACTTTATCAGGTGAGCTAAGTACAATCCACTCTTCATGCGTGAGATCCAGACGTCTCCCATGGAAAGAGACAGGGATTTCTGGAATCACAGGATGGTTTGGCTTGGAAAAAACCCTTAAAATTATCCAGTTCCAACACTGTGCTATGGGCAGGGACACCTTCTACTGGAATACGTTGTTCCAAGCCCTATCTGACCTGGCTTTGAACACTTCCAGCCAGGGTAGGTGTCAAGAGCATCGGCTGTAAACAGGAATTCCCAACATTCGCATCCAGACCTAAGAGCCACAGAAAGCATCACGTGGATGTCGATTCAATGACATCCAGGCCTTGGTTCAGCCAAGCATTTTATGTCACATCTTGAACCTGAAGGTGGCTGCAGGGACATATTGTTTGGCAGCGGTTTGCCGAAACGGGGTCTGAGATAAGACAAATCTGCTGTCACTCCGCAGTGGTGTAACCCCGGACACTGATCTTGAGACATTTGGGGTGGATGCACCCACCCACCCATCTGGAAACTCCTACAGAGCAGGGTGAGACTTCCCCAGTGTGGATCTCATCCTTCCAAAGGGCTGGAACAAGCTTCCCTTTCTCTGACCCCACCAGCCCTGGGATTCTGCACACAGAGACCAATCCAATTTTAAATGATGCTGGCCATACAGCCCTGCCTACATCACATCTCCGGGGACGTTTCTGCTGTTTGAACTGAATTTCTTCTCTGCTGCAGGAAGATTTGTCCACACCAAGCTTTCACTTGCCTCAGCCTCCTGCTCATCTCATTACCCTGGTGGCGGTGATCTTCTCACATCCTTGGACCAGGTCCAGAGACAGGAGAAGGTCACCATCACCTCACCAGGCTGGTACGGAGAAGGCAACACAAGTTCCTTGACCTATGATGCTGCCCACCCATGTGAGCACAAGTGTTCTGTGGGATGTGTGAACTGGCTTTAGGATCTGGAGGCAGATTTCCATGCCTAGAACAGGCAGTCCTGGTAACCCTCCAGGAGATGAAAGGCAGGAATATACAGCGCTGAGAGGAAAGGCAGAGCCGCTCTTCGGGAACTGCGTGGGGCTGACGTAATGTTCTGTGCCGTGATATTCCCAGTAGGAACATCTGAGTTTGGGTCACAGGTTTACAGGGAGCCATCTTGTTAACGTCATGGCAGCTCAGAGCAAGCCAGCCTCCCGTTTTCCACCCTGTGAGAGTGTGTGTGTGAGTGAATCCGCGGGGCTTCTCCTGCGAGCGCGGAGCCAACGTGCCTGGTGCTGCCCCTCTTGAAATCCCTGCTTTGTCTTGGGCCCTTCCCAGTAAACCCTTGGCTCACCGTTAGTGGCTCTGCTCAGCCGTGCCTGTGCAATCCGTAGCTGGACGAGTTTGTGGGGTGGATGGAGAAAGAGACCTCAGGGCTCCAGCACTTTGCAAATCCCACAGCAAGTTCCTATCTACTCCCACTCCTGCAGGAGCTCCATGGAAACGAGCTCAAACTGTGCAAATTGGCTGCAAAGTGTTTTTCTTGAGTCAGTAACACAATACTTTTCCTTTCTCGACATCAAATATTTGCTTCACCCCCAAACAGCCCTTGCCAGCTCCCGATGTGATAAGCAATTAGTTTGGTTAAGGCTTCTTTTTTTAGGAGCTAAAGCTGTGGGAGTTGCTGGTCTTGGAGGAGATGTGAAAGCTGCTCTTTCCCCGTCCAGACCATTCGTGCGGAACTCCACCACCTCACCTCCTGGACACGGAGAGCCAAGGCAGCTGTTGGGCATGAAAAGCCTCTGGAACCTGCCATGCCTCAGGAGCCTTTTCTGCTTCAAAGGAATTTCTACTCCTGATCTTTACAGCAGGAAAAGATTTGGATTCTCAGGTCGTTTAGACCCAAACCTACAAAACTCTTTTCTTTGAGGCCCTAACTCTGCAAATCAGTTTCCACCGAGAGTCAAAATACCTATTTCATCAGCAAAGGTGAAAAAGAAATTGTCAAAATGTGCTGTGAGTCAGAAATTGGAGGGCCATCAAGGTGCTCTGAGGGCCAGGGCACCTCAGCTATAAAGACAGCACCAGGCTGAGAGAGCTGGGATTGCTCAGCCTGGAAAAGAGAAGGCTCCAGAGAGAACTCAGAGCCCCTTTCAGTGCTTAAAGGACCTCCAAGAGAGCTGGAGAGGGACTTTGGACAAGGGATGGAGGGACAGGACAGGGGGGAATGGCTTCCCACTGCCAGAGGGCAGGGATAGATGGGATATTGGGAAGAAAATCTTCCCTTTGAGGGTGGTGAGGCCCTGGAATGGATTTCCCAGAGAAGCTGTGGCTGTTGCAGACCTGGAAGTGTCCAAGGCCAGGCTGGACAGGGCTTGGATCACCCTGGGATTGTGGAAGGTGTCCCTGCCCATGGCAGGGGCTGGGACTGGATGAGCTTTAAGGTCCTTTCCAACCCAGACAGCCTGGGATTCCAGGATTCTATAAAAACCCAGCAAAGGTTCCTAATCTCCTTCCTGGTGCTCCTATTCCAAGTTCTCAGTGCAAATGCTGGACTCATCTTTAATTCAGTGTCTCAGGTTGTCAGTCTTAAAATGATGCTCAAATTCCACCACAGATTTGGGACATGGAGAAGTTCAGGGAAGTTCAGGG
>WAAG01031368.1:63676-73785 GCA_013390105.1 Tichodroma muraria | reverse complement strand
AAAAAAAAAAAAAAAAAAAAAAAAAAAAAAAAAGGGTAAAAAGCAGCAAAATTCACCAGATCAGCTTTCTAAGCAGTGACTTTCCCTGAGCTTTCCTAGAAACCCTGCTCTGCTTTTCCCATCTCCTGCCAAGCTGGATAGAATTGGATGAGCATAATTTTTCTTTTGCTCCTTCTCCACGAGCTTGTGCCAGTGCGAGGAAGTTTATTTTCGTAACTTAACCCCCTCTTGCAAAGTGCACTTAAAGCACCTGGCTTTCCATTTTGAATCAAACCAGAACTGACCCTGCTTTGCTGAAAATGTAGCTGCTCTTTATTTGACTTGCAGGGCTTAAAGTCAGCTCTAAGGGGCTGGGGTTAAGAGAGCCTCCGGTGAGGAAAACTTAGGAGAGGAGAGAGCAGCTGGAAGTAAAATAGATTTTAAAAATCCCTGAGATGCTCACAGACAGCCCTGTCTGACAGCCTTCAAATCCTACCTGCTGCGAAGGAAAACCCATTTTGGGTGTTTTGGTTGGTTCGCTTTGCTTTTTATTTTTCCTTTTAAGCAGGTTTATAGAGGCCTTGAATGAAATTGAACCTGGAGGCCAGGGAGGGAATGGGGTGTCTGGAGGCAGAATTGGAGAGACTTGCACAGACTTCAATGATTTGCAGACATCTGAAATTAAAACGAGAGAAATCCCACCCCCACGTGCACTGGGAACTGTGCCCTGCAGACACTTTCAATGGCTCCATGCACCCCAACCTTCCAGGAATGCCTTTTGCTGGGATATTTATTGATTTTTCAGGATCTAAACAAAAAGCCCAGGAAAGCAGAGGGGGGAAAAAAAATTAATAATAATAATAAAAAAAAAATCGAAATGAGATGAAAACCAGCTGATAACTCAGCCTCAGGGAATTCTGAGGGCTCTCTGCAAAGACACATCCGAGGAGACGTGGCAGCTTCGTGGATCTGGGAGAAGCAGGTCAGGCCGTCAAGTGGAGTTAAGGGAGTTGGAAAAATCACTGAGCAGGAGTCATTAAGGGCACCCATCACACCAAGCCTGGTAACTAATTCTGAAGCCTCATCTGCTCCCAGTGAGAAGCCTGTGATCAAGAGCAGAGAATAAAAACTACAGGCTTCAAAGGGGAAAAATCAGTTTATATCAGAGTCTGGAGTGTCCAAGGCCTAATAATTAACTAATTTGGAGGTTTCTGTCATTGTTATCGCTGAGTAAATTACTGCTTTAATGTTGGAAAAAGAATTCTCAGCAAAACAGGTTTGCAAATCAGAGGGAATATTCTGAAGTATTTAGCTCACTTTGATTCACCCCTCTTCCATTCCTAATCCTCAGAATGATCCTCTGGCATGGATTCATTTATGACAGAGTCCTGTGGAATCGGATAATTTGCCCTCTAAAGGAACAAAAATATTTTAAAAGTAATTCATATAAGATATCTCGTTTTAGATGGGTAATATTGACTGAAATGAACATTACACCTCCTCTTTCCTTTATCCCATCCCCAGTTTTCACTTGGAGGATGAGGATGGTGCCATTGCACACTTCAGATGGTACAAAATAAGGCACAAAAAAAGTAATTTTGTAGCGGTGGAGACGCTGAAACCATTTCCTAGAGCAGCCAGACTTACCCGGTGTTGTCTCAACTCTAATTTAGCTCTGGATCGGTCGTTCTGCTCCCAGAATTCCATCTGTTTTGCTTTCATTCCACATAAAGGATGAGCAATGCTGGATTCAGAATCCCTGGAACAAGAGAAACAAGGGCTCTTCCTCACAGCTTTGGGCCATTTTGAAACGAGCGGCTTTTCCAGAGGTTCAAGGGAATTCTGCCAGCCTGACATCACTGCTTGTCCCAGGGCTGGGGGTCACAAGTGGGATGCCACCCCGCTTGGCTCATGAAAGGCCCTCCTTCAATGCCAGATGATGAGAAATCTTCCCCTTTGTCCTTTTTCCATCGTCCTTCCACAAAAACTGGGCGTAAGCTGAGAGTTCGCCCGCCCGAGCTCTCAGTGTCCTGAGTTCTCCCCACCTCCGACCCTGCTTTGAGCTTGGACAAGGTGAGCTGAAGCCTCCTCCGACCTCAATTTCCCTATGTTACGGTCTGGCTCCCAGGGGAACGCTGTCTCGGGAATGGGAAGGAAGGGAGACAAGCGGTGCGGGTGACTGAGGTTCCCACGTGCAGGGATTTGGAGGGAGCCTGGCAAACCAAGCCAGCTCCCACCAGGAATCCAGGCAAGCTCAGCTTGGAGGGGCTGAACCATGAGGGGACAAGCAGGAAATCAGGAAGGTTGGGCAGCACCACTCCAATCATCGAGTCCAGCCACGCCGCCTCAGCACTGCCACGTCCACCCAAAAATCATTTCTCGCCTAGAAACCTTTTGAACCCTTCCAAGGGCATTTATCCACCCTTCCCGTGGATAAATTCCTCCTGATATCCAACCTAAGAAGGAGCTCTGTCCCATATCCTGCCGGGAACAGAGCACGGGTGAGTCACCGCAGACGCTGCATTCGGGTCTTGCTCCTGAGGCCGTTTGATCCCTTTGCCACTTCCCTAACCTTTGTCCTGCCTCCCGGCTTCCCACTTGTGTCTGCGCCGCCGTTCCCGACCTTCGGCTGCCGTGCCAAATTTTTCTGTGACTGTATCACTCCGTATCTGAGCTGCAAACCTCAACCACAGCGCCGTCCCCCCGCTTCAAATCTATCACGAGAACATATGGAGAGCTGCTTTTTATATTTGGCCCCCAGCAATAACCTCAGAATTTTCCCACATGCTGAGATGAGGCATCGTTCATTTTTAGAATCCGTCTTCTCTCTCCTTATTTAGAGATGTTTCACCATTGGCCCGTTGGGGTTTTTTGGTCAGTTCTGGAGTGGTTGGGTCAGTTGGTGCCATCACAGAACAGAACGGTGAGCTTTTATTTCCACGTTATTAATCAGATCTTTTTACAACCCCAAAGGTGCTGTGAACTGCGCTGGGAAGTTTCAATTATTCAATTATTATTAACCGACCCTCAAAAACACGGTAGGGAAAGCTAAGATTGTTGTCTTTTTGTCTGTTTATTTATCAAGAGTATTATTTATTTCATCATTTATTCATTTAGGGGGAAAAAAGGAAGAGGGGGGAAGGAGTGAAAAGCATCTGTGACACTTCTGCTGCCAATAGCAGAGCAGAGGAGAAGGCCACATTCAAAAATTTGAATGCATTTCCTTTCTAAAAGATTAAAAATGCAGCTTCTCTGTTTTTGTTTTTTTTTTCTGGAAGTTTGCTTCTAGGAGCAAACTAAGTTATCTATGGAGCAGGTTGAAGGGGGCTCAGGGCAAAGATGATCCCATGGTCCTGTTTACTAAAATAAAGGTAAAACCAGGCAAACCAGGGTAGCTGCTCCTCAGAGAGGGGATGGGCCTTTGGATGGGTATCCCTGAGAAGGAAAGACAGATTGCCCCCGCCAGGCACAGCTGAGCTTGTTTAAAATGCAGATAGAATTGACAGACAGACAGACAGACAGACAGACTGTTCCTAGAGCGATCAGAGCTCTCCAGCCTCCTGCCAGAAATCCATGAGGCCAGAGTGTTCCAAGTACTGCTGAGCAAGGCCCTATGAAATAAGGAGAAATGACCACAAATATGCCTGTGTTGGAAATTCCCGAGGAGCTGGCACCGCTGGCAGTGCTGGTTGGAAAAGGAGCAGCCAAATCCACGAGGAGCATCCTCAGCAAGGAGGGGGAATTTGCCGAGCGCTGCCCCGAGTCCAAACCAATCCTGCCCAGAGCCTTTTGGAAAAGGGATTTTCTTTTTTTGCAAAGCAGCTTCCCGGAGCTGAGCATGTCCCCTCAAAGGAAGAAGCCACTGCTGTGGGACTCGGGCACCAGCAGGGTCTCGTGAACCTCTGCTCACTCTCAAGGGATCAAAACTCAAAGCTGGAGCCTTAATTCAAGGAAATCACAACCTGGGAGACAGAAAGTGAGGACAGGCAGCCAATATTAACCAGAGAGTTTTCCAAGATCTAATATCTTCCCTTCCCTTTAAATATAAAGAATTTTGGGGGAAATGGGCTGCTTTTTTTTTTTTTTTTTTTTTGTGCTTTTTATTCTGAAGCTGACAATGAGAACACCACAAAGGAGGATTCCATGGAGTACCACAGAATTCCACGGGGGCTGAACAAACATATTCCAGAAAGCAAACGCATTCCAGAGAACAAACATATTCCAGCCTCCAGGTGCAGCACATAAGATAAACGTGGGTGCCACAATCTCAGGAGGGTGATTTCCTGCTCCTTCAGTTGTCCACCCTTCCTCAGAATCCAGGTTTAGGGCTGGATCCCAAAAGGAGCCTCAAAGCCCTTGACAAGGTGTCTGTTCAGGCATCATCCCAAACTGAACGTGAAGTCTTTCTCCATCCCATTTTAACCAACACCCACTGATCTTTCCTGCTCCCACGCCATGAAGTCCATAGTGAATATCTCCAGTGGGTTGGCCAAATTCAGGGAAATACTCTTTGTTCCTGGGCCACCACGGAGAGGTGGCGTGGGAGCAGTGGCCAGGCTGAACTCTGGGTTCTGTTTCCACCAGCACTGAAAGACCTGAAGAAACAGCAGGTCTCTGATGGACACCTTGGACATTGACCATCACTCCGTGCTCCTGTATTTCCACGAGGAATGAGGAAGAATTCGCAGCTTCCCACATGGAGGAAGGGTTGCATGGCCTTTCTCAATGTGGGAAATGGGATTTTAGTCCTGACTAATATTTTTTATTCTCTCTGCTTCCCGTCTTCTGAACTCCAGAGCATCAACCTTTTTCCTCGCTGTGGAAAGATCCAGAGCCCCATTTGTCCCAGATAACATATTTTGGATTGTTTGATACCACACTGCTGTGTTTCCAATTAGGTTTCCTTGCTTTTATCTTTTTCTGTGTAATCTATTGAGTCCCTCCCCCTAATTAGAACCTTATTTGCCTCTTTCCCCCTTTCAACAGTGTTTATCCTTCACATTGTTCCCTCCATCTCTGCTCAGCGAGACTGACTTCTGTTATCTTTGTTTTTTAAATATATGTTTAGGTTTTATTGGCACAGACATTTGTTTGAGCGATCCAACTATTCATTACAGACCTCATGATTTTCCACAGTAAATTTTCGAGACAATCAACACAGATCAACATTATTTCGTGTCTCATTCCACATTCTTTCGGAGAGTTATGTGTTATGAACAGCCCAACGCTTCAGATTATTACCTTCCATACACAAGATACCCTCTGAATCAGAGGATATCTGATGATATTCTGATGGCTAGACTTCCAGATGTTTTATTTTATTTATCCTACTTGGCTTGTTTTCTAGGACCGAGTCCAAACCAGCCTCGAATCTCAGGGGTTGCTCAACGAATCCTGTGAAAAGTTATAAAGCAGGGGGGGAAAAAGGTCTTTGCACAACAAAAAACTCCTGCAAACTCCGGTATTGTCCTTGTGTATTTAAAATAAATGTTGATTAACAACACTGTAAGAAGACTAATAAGGAATTTTAACACGGGCTTCTGGGATGGCATGGAAATTCCCAAAATAAACTGATTTCTTGCTGACACAAGTCAGGAAGAAACATTCCAAGGGCAACTTTCCCCAAGTGTTGTTAGGAATATTTTTCCTGTAGAAGATGGCACTCATCTCTGGGAGTCAGGAGAGGTTATGGATCTGTATTTGAGTCAGGATATCAGCCTCCATTCCCAGAAAATAAATGGAACAAGGATGAGAGGACGAAAACCATGTGCTGTGGTGTCCTCCTGCCCGTGTGGAGCCTCATGGAGCTCAGAACTGAGGAGCACCTTCCTGGAAGGAATTACCACATCCACCTGAGCAAGGCAGCACATCCAGAGGTAAACAGAGGTAGGAGAGGCCCGAGGGACTCAAAATTAGGCAGAATAAGCAAGCCAGCAAGTCCACAATTAATAATTTCACCTCAGTGGGTAAAGACATTGGCAGATTTCACTTAACTGACAGGCAAGAGGTGTGTCTTCATAAAATGATCTCTGAGAAGAAACCACTTCAGCCCATTTTACTTTCCCTTTTTCCTGGGTTTTGGTATCAAATGAGGAAATACAGGGGCTTGGAGTTAAGCATTTGCATTTAGGTTGGGGGGTTTTCACTTCCAGAAAAGCCGAATTCCACCAGAAAAATTACCGAATTAATGATGGACACCATCACACTTTGGTTATCCTGAGGAAACCTGCATTGCTTGGCAGCTTTGGAGGCACCGTCCTATGCCCTGGAGCTCACGGGCTGGGAACCTCTCCAGGTAGAAGGAATCCTCCGATTCCCTGATTCTGGATCTGGACGGGGGGGAAAGTTTGTGGGGGTGCCAGTCATCCAGATCCAGAAAATAGTGGTGTCGTTTATCCCATCTCTCACCGTTGTGAGATAAAAACCAACCCTGGAAGTGCCCGAAAGGTCTGAGGATGTGGCACTTGGGGACATGGACCAGCGGAGGGCTTGGCACTGCTGGGTGATGATCTTGGAGGGCTTTGCCAGCCTTAATCCCATGATTCCACTCTTTTTCCACCAGTGGAAATCACGAGTCGCAGGTGAATCCCTGGTCACCTGCCCTGTCCCTCCATGATTCTCACAGAATCCCAAATCGTGGGTGCAGGCTGAACCAACCACACAACCCAGCACACAGCCCAGTCTTGTCAAGCTGCTCTGGAATTCCTCTCATCAGGTTCGGGGGCCTTGATTCCTTGCAGCCGGGCTCTCCAACACCAGCAGGGCTCTTGGGAAAGGCAGCAAAATGAGACGAAAAAACACGATTTTTGTGAGCGTTCAAGGAAGTTTAGAAGCTTTTTTTGTAATTTTAAGCCTTTCCCCCCAATTTCATGTAAACCTCTCTCTCTTTCAAACCAAGTTCAAAACTCGCAGGCTGAAATTCACAATACAAAAAAAAAAAAAAAAGATAGGAAAGGTAGGAAATTTGAGGATTTTCCCACCCCACCCCACTTTCAACAGCTTCCAAGCCTTTTTACTACGACGGCCTGAGAGGGCTCTTTATTTTTACAGCTGCTGCATACCTACTTCTCCTCGCTGGAAGACGCACACGCAGCCCCAGCGATCCTAATCTTTTCATTCCAGGAAAGGAACCAGCTGTAAATCCACTGAAGCAAGATCGGGATACAGCACCAGGGCTGTTGTTCTGCCCTCCTGCTGCTGCTTGAGACTTCCCCTGAACCACTCTCACACTCAGTCCTGCCGCGGCTCCAGGAGCCCGTGTTTCAAGAACCCCTTCCCATCTCCCAGTCCAGCCCCTAAAGATGCTGGGATTAGGATTTTCCAGGCCTGCTGAGCTCCCCCTGGAAAGCAGCATTGGAGTCAGGTTTGGATGGGCGGAGGTGTTGGATTCTCCCACCCTGAGAGCACCCGAGAGAGGGGCTCGGTTTGCATCCACTCCCAATTTCCAAACCAATGGCGGGGATAAACTTACTCCATGCCCCCTCCCTGCCCCTGGGTGATGCAAATGGGTTTATTTAATGACGTGCAGCATTTGAAAGCACAACTTCTTCCCGCTTTTACTCCAAGCAGGATTCTCCCTATCCCTGCTGGCGCCTTGTCATAGGGCAGGCTGTAAGAACAACAAAAATACCGGCATTATCTGAAAAAAAAAAAAAAAAAAGAAAAAAAAAAGTCCTATCGGTGTTTGCAAAGAGTGAGAATTTCCCTGCGCCCCTGGAGAACTGCTCAGGGAGTCACCTTGTGTCCGTGAAAACGTCACTTCCAGGGCGAGCCTTTCCCAAATTTTCTCTGTAACCTGGTGCCGAGTGTGTACAAACACTCACAATGAGTGCTTAGCAACCCCTCCTGCCAACCCAGGCAGGGGCAGAGGGAACGAAAATGTGTGCCGAGCTCTCCAGCTCTTCCTGCAAGGAAAATAAAGTGGCAAGGAACAGTAAAACCTGGGCTGGGCTGATGGGGAGGAGGTGGAGAAGGACCTCCTTCCCTCTTCCCTTCTTTCCCTCTTNTATAAATATAAATAAATATAAATAGAAGGTGGAGGGATGCCTGTTGTGTGAGGGGAAGGGGAAGGAGGAGGCAGCCCAAAGCTCAGGAGATCTGCTGGACTTTTCCACATGTGTGCTGACATTTCTTATCCTGTTTGGATCCAGGCTGTCCCAGCGAGGGGGAAGGTGGCCATTGGGCATGGAAAGGGACCACCACTCTCAGGGCCAGGCAGTGAAGAGGTGCGGAGCCCAAAGGCCACGGCACAATCCCCACGGAATGTGCTGAGCGTCTCCAGCGCTGCCCAGGCAGACAAACCCCCCCGGCGGCTGGCCACGACGTGACCCAGGTTTGCCACCTTTGGGACATCCATCACGAGGTTTGGTGGCAGTTTTGGAGAGGGGGGTGCCTACATTGACCCAGGGGTAATATCCTAACGTGGAGATGATCCAGCGCATCCGTGGGATGCCGTCCTTTGTCACGCACGAACATCCAAAGACACAGACTCCAGTCTAAGAGCTACTGGCTGTTTGTGGCAGCGGTGACGCTCCTAATCTGCCACATTTAAAGGAAATAATGTCTTTTCCCAAGCCCTGTTGGCAATGTCACCTCACTGCTCGCTTGGGGACAGCAGCGCCTTGCTGAATCCTTCATCCTCACACGGCACCTCAGCATAAAACCTGGGATTTTTTTTCGGTTTTCTGAAAGGCCAGGAAAAAGGATTTCTTCACTGGGCGACAGTTATGGGAGATGGGCACGTGTGTCACCAGGATGATGTACATTTTGTCACCAGCTTCTCTTCTTTCCTGGAGTCTCCTGAATACATTACACTGCCTTAAAATCCAGAGCCTGGAATGTGAAATGTTACTGAGTGGGTGTTAATGATTCCCAGTCAAAACTCAGAGACAAGGCACTGTGCAGTTCCTTAACAAGCATTTAATAAGCACAGCAACCCTTGTGAGTAATGTTTGGAAAAATCCTTCAAATATTTGTGAGTTGGAATATATTTTAAATTACTACCCTTGGGTAGCTCCTCCTGCAGACATCCTTCTTTCTATAGATGGAATTCCACTCATGTTCCTTCCCAGGTAACTTACCCAAACGGAGGGTTGACTGCGGAGAGCTGGAGAAGAATGGTGGGACCTCAGATGTTCACCTGGAGAAAGGTGAACGCCTTTAGCAGACCCTCTCTGGTGTCCCCTGAAGACTGACTCAGCTGAAGACATTTAAATTTACTCCCACCCCAGCAGCCTTTCAGCCTTGGCATTAATGCCTGCCGTAGCTCCGTGCAGATAACCCGGCATAAGCCCACAGAAAGGCAACCTGGACCACACAACACCCATTTCCTGCTCCTGCATCCACCAATCCCGCCCACGATTTGTCTTTCCTGCTCACGCCTGTGCTGTGTCCCAGCCGTACAAACGTCAGCTGGAAGGGACACCAGCTGCTCCGCAGTCCTCAGGGGCAATTCCCAGGCACAGCTCATAAATGCCAGCTCTTAAATTTGGCTACGTCTGAGCCTTTCTAGCCCTGCTCCGCTGCCCTGCTCTCCACGTCTGCAAGGATTAGAGCTCCCCCCAGCCCTGCCCCTCCCTGCCTTTGATCCTTTTGTCTGGCCTGAAGAAATCCAAGCTGAGATAGAAAGCATGTGGGATACATCAGCCTGGTAGAAAGCTCCTCCGTGTATTAGCCTTCTTCTGGAGGAGTGAGATTTTTGTGGTATGATGCACAGAGCCAAACCTGCCAGCATTCCCTGGAAAGCAAGGAAAACGGTGGGGTGGGGGGNAATGAGTGCTTAGCAACCCCTCCTGCCAACCCAGGCAGGGGCAGAGGGAACGAAAATGTGTGCCGAGCTCTCCAGCTCTTCCTGCAAGGAAAATAAAGTGGCAAGGAACAGTAAAACCTGGGCTGGGCTGATGGGGAGGAGGTGGAGAAGGACCTCCTTCCCTCTTCCCTTCTTTCCCTCTTTTCCCTCCTTCCCTCCTTCCCTCTTCCCACGCTGTCAACATAAGCCTGGCTTTGTCTTCTTGGACTCGGCAAGTCTGATTTGGGGTCCAGAGAACCTCGTGCCCTCAGTGAAAGTGGCACAAATGAAATATATAAATATAAATATAAATATAAATATAAATATAAATATAAATATAAAT
>WAAG01031368.1:34819-62244 GCA_013390105.1 Tichodroma muraria | reverse complement strand
GAGAGAAAAATCTGAGCTCATTATGTGAGACCTGAACATGTCATTATACAAATATATCCTCATCGTTAAACAAAACATCCACCCAGCTAATTTCCCCATTGCCACCCTGGTCAAGGGGCCCTGAGGAATGGGCCTTGGAGGCTGGGAATATTGATCCATTGGAGGGTGAGGGCTGAGTTTGTCCGTGCTGATGAGGAGGAACAGCTGGAGGGAGCATTCCCGGGCAGAGCAACAGCTGGATGCTCCTGCATCCATCCCAGCCACATCTGGCAGAGGCACGGCCGCGCTGCCACAGCTCCTCAGGCTCTCCTGCGCTGCTTCCAGGGGCTCCTTCCCTCCCACCCAATCCTCATCCTCCTCTCTCCTGCGCTGCTTCCAGGGGCTCCTTCCCTCCCATCCCATCCTCAGCCTCCCCTCTCCAGCACTGCTTCCATGGGTTATTTCCCTCCCATCCGTTCCTCAGCGTCCCCTCTCCAGCACTGCTTCCCTGGTTATTTCCCTCCCATCCAATTCCTCACCCTCCCCTCTCCAGCACTGCTTCCATGGGTTTTTTCCCTCCCATCCATTCCTCAGCCTCCCTTTCCTAGCACTGCTTCCACGGTTTTCTTCCTTCCCATCCAATCCTCAGCCTCCCTCTTTCAGCACTGCTTCCCTGGATTCTGCCACGGGTCATTCCCAGAGCCGCTGGANCTCTCCTGCGCTGCTTCCAGGGGCTCCTTCCCTCCCACCCAATCCTCATCCTCCTCTCTCCTGCGCTGCTTCCATGGGCTCCTTCCCTCCCATCCAATCCTCAGCCTCCCCTCTCCAGCACTGCTTCCATGGGTTTTTTCCCTCCCAACTATTCCTCAGGCTCCCCTCTCCAGCACTGCTTCCATGGGTTATTTCCCTCCCATCATTTCCTCATCCTCCTCTCTCCTGCGCTGCTTCCAGGGGCTCCTTCCCTCCCATCCCATCCTCAGCCTCCCCTCTCCAGCACTGCTTCCATGGGTTATTTCCCTCCCATCCGTTCCTCAGCGTCCCCTCTCCAGCACTGCTTCCCTGGTTATTTCCCTCCCATCCAATTCCTCACCCTCCCCTCTCCAGCACTGCTTCCATGGGTTATTTCCCTCCCATCATTTCCTCATCCTCCTCTCTCCTGCGCTGCTTCCAGGGGCTCCTTCCCTCCCATCCCATCCTCAGCCTCCCCTCTCCAGCACGGCTTCCATGGGTTTTTTCCCTCCCATCCATTCCTCAGCCTCCCTTTCCTAGCACTGCTTCCACGGTTTTCTTCCTTCCCATCCAATCCTCAGCCTCCCTCTTTCAGCACTGCTTCCCTGGATTCTGCCACGGGTCATTCCCAGAGCCGCTGGATTCCCCCCCAAGTGCCAGAACCTCCCGGCTGGAACACCAGCCCTGCTGGCATTTAACCACACAAAGGATCCCTCCCAACTCCCCCTTGTCCCAAAGCTCTGACACATCACTTTGCCCTCCTCAGGCATGTCACACAGGGCTTGTCACCCTCCCTCGGTGACACCATCCCAGAAACCCTTCTCTCCCCCTCCCAGTCCACCTCTGGTGGTCAGAGCCGGCCCACAAAGCCCGGCTCCCTCGGGATGTGTGGATGACCCGTCCCTGAAAGCATCCCCATCGAACCACTGTGCCTCAGAGGAGGGGTCAGGCTTCCAGCCCCTGAACCAAGAACCTCCTGTACTTGCTGCAAAGCCACAGGGCTCTTTGACCATCTGAAGGTTTCCTTAATTAAAACTAGAAATCAAATTCTCAAAATAGATATGACTCTATTTTGGTCTGAGTCCTGGGTTTGATTTTGTCCTGGTCAAACTGTCTCCTTCTCTTCCATTGGAAAACACTGGCTGGGAGCCTTTGGTCCCCAGTGGAATCAGCTTATTACAGAAGTGTTAAACAGCAGAGAAATAATTCCTGAAATCTGAAATACTGGGACAGGACACAGTGAGTCAGCTAAATTTCTGGAATTTTAATGTTCTTGCCCACGATGTATTCGTCACCACGAAGTGCGGAGTGCTGAGGGCCTGAAACACTTCTGGCACAGCAGGCAAGCTGCTAAGGACAATAAAGCAAAGGCTCTTAAAATCATGGATATTGGAAAACCAGGAATGACAGACTTTTTATTCACATTGGGGAAACTGAGGCAAGACAACCGACTTGTCAGAAGGAGGGTTAAAGTCTCTCCAATTCACTAAATGCTTTACCTTCATTATAAATCAAATGATAAATGGGTGAGCAGGAATATTGCTAACACTGACTTCTAATTTAGTTGTTTGGAAAAGCTCCTGGGACAATCTGGGCCAGAAGAAAGGTGTTCCCAACCTCTGTATTTACAAGGCTGTAGGCTGAGGGGTGCAAAGCCTTCCAAGATGAATGCAATGCAAACATCATCTGCACCTGGAACAGAGGTTGTGACTGCCCCTGGATCCCTGGAAGTGTCCAAGGCAGCTTGGACAGGGCTTGGAGCAGCCTTGGATAGAGGGAGTTGTCACTGGCCATGGCAGGGAATGGAACAAGATGGCCTCTAAGGTCCTTTCCAACCCATTGATTCTATCATCTAAATCCTCTGGTTTCCCTAAAACCCAACAATCCATGAGTGGCCTGGGGACATAGGCCATTAACTACACCACCCATCCGAAGAACCAGGGGATGAAATCCGACTTCAGCTGTCCTGGGAGGTAAATCTAGGGCAAATCTGGATGAGGATAAAACACCCCAGGACTGGGGTGAGAACCAAAATCAGGCTTGGACAGCTGCATTCCACCTTTTCCCAGCTATGGGATGGGAGAAGGGGAAAAGGAAGTTATTTAGGACACTGAGGGGCTGGAGCATGTCCAGGGAAGGGAACAGAGCTGGGGAAGGGGCTGGAGCACCAGGAGAGGCTGAGGGAGCTGGGAAGGGGCTCAGCCTGGAGCAAAGGAGGCTCAGGGGGCCCTTGTGGCTCTGCACAGCTCCTGACAGGAGGGGACAGCCGGGGAGCCGGGCTCTGCTCCCGGGAACAGGGACAGGAGGAGAGGGAACGGCCTCAGGCTGGGCCAGGGGAGGTTTAAGTCGAGTATTAGGGAAAATGTTTTCCCTGAAGGGGTTGTCAGGCACTGGAACAGGCTGCCCAGGGAAGTGGTTGAGCAGCCATTCCTGGAGGTATTTAAAATATGTGTGGATTCGGCACTTGGGGACAGGGTTTAGTCATGGCCTTGGCAGTGCTGGGGGGAATGGTTGGACTCAATGATCCTGGAGCTCTTCCCCAGCTGAAAATGATTCTGTGATTCTCTTTGCTTCCCTTTATTTGGTTTGCTTTGGTTTTCCTCGAGGTTCAGAAACGGGGATGGCTTTCTCCACAAATCCACACTTAACGAGGGTCAGAGCGCCGTGCCTCTTCCCACTTCCCAACCACTGCGTCTGCTCTGCAGAACACCATTAATTAACCCCTGCACCCGAGCAGGGCTTGGCTCCTCTGCTGAATCCCCGGACAATTAAAGATGTTAAGGATGACACAGCCCCTGAGTGTCCTGGGAAATGGGCCGAGACCACAAATTCGTTTCGCGTCAGTCACCGCCAACACTCCAGAGCCTCTGGCCACTGCAACCAAAACAGGCTGCTCCAAACTAGAAGAAAAACAGGAGAGGGATATTTTTTATTTTTCACAATAAAAGCGGATCCAACTTCTTAGGTGGCACCGCTTGGTTGTCAATATTGGGACCCTTTCTGAGAATTGCCACAGATGGAATTAAAACAAACACTGACCTTTCTTTTCTAGCCAGGTGTAATCCAGACAAATAACAAACAACAGACAACAAATAGCAAACAACAAACAACAAATAACAAAT
The DNA here is from genome assembly GCA_013390105.1 of Tichodroma muraria. NCBI lineage: Eukaryota > Metazoa > Chordata > Aves > Passeriformes > Sittidae > Tichodroma > Tichodroma muraria. The sequence continues at coordinate 58,414 of WAAG01031368.1, read as the reverse complement.
CACAAATAGCAAATAACAAATAACAAATCACAAATAACAAATCACAAATAGCAAATAACAAATAACAACAAATAACAAATAGCAACAAATAACAAATAACATAACAAATAACATATAAATAATAATCCAGACAAAAGATGTGTTTATCTGGTGGACTTCATGAATTGCTTTCACAGCCATCTTCCCAAGGCAAATGCAAGTTAGAGGGAATTCTCTCAGTGGCCAGATCCAACCCTGGAATTCCCAGCAGGATCCCAGCTCAGTGACACTGGGTGTGATCAGCAACACAAATATAACAAAGCAGCAAAAGAAGAAATCTGAAAGAAAGGCCAGGAGTAGATTTAGAGCTGGTTCTTGAGAATGATTTCTTAAATTCCACGTTTTATGGGAAGTGTGGGATCAATCGTGATTGAAGCAAAGGTTACACCTCACTCTTCCCATCATCCACAGTAACACTGCTGAGCCTGCGCTGAGCTGCATGTAGAGTGATCAGAGAAGGACGTTAATTACTTCATTAAAGTGCTTTGTGCTCTTTCTGGGTGCTGATGCACCTGGGAATTGCAGTGGGATCAAGGATGGGAGAAGTTTGGAGCCAGTCTGGACAATGGAGAAGCAGAAGAGGCCCTTGGTGGAAGCTGTACCTCATGAGCCATTCCTGCTTGTATTCTTGGACTTCTTTCAGGATCTTTCCACACCCCTTCCCTTCAAACACAAACATTCAAAAGTACAAAATCCAACACAGGATTTTTAAGATCCCTTCCAACTCAAACTGTTCTACGATTCCGTTCCTAAAATCATCCCAAAGTGCATCCACCATCACCAGGCTGTGCCAGACAAAATCACCTTTTCCTAAGGTCTCCTGGTGCTGGTAAGACCACGACACACTCACTGTACCCTCCGATCTCCTTTACACTCTGATACAATTCCTATATCCTGCAGCTTTAGGAGGACCAAGTGCAGATTCACAAATGTCTCCTTAAAATACACGAGCCATGTTCAGAGAAAAAAATAAAAACCAACGAAAAAAACGCCGCTGCAAAATCTTCCTCAAAGACCAAATATGGTGTGTTATGTTTCCTTCCTTTTCACCACTCGCCGTGGTCCATCACAGCTGGAATTATATGTGTGTCTTCAGTTGTCCCTAGGAAATTCCCAAGGAGAAAACCAGCCAATAACCCACATCAGGTCTTACGTAAAATCCAGGGTTTGGAATAGATGACCAATCTGGGGGGAAGTTCTGCTCACTGTAGATAAGTTATTATTATCCCAATTAGTACCCCTGACAGGATTTGACTTCTGCCCTTGCCACGGGATCCAAGGCAGGCAACAGCAGAATAAATTAAGAAAAACAACGTCTGGGTTTGTTTTTTGTTTTTTTTTTCCTTCAGTTCAGCACTGAATCAACCCCAGCGGGGGAGGATGGAGGAGATTCCTTCACTCTTGCTGTGGTCTTTTAGTGCTGGGCTTAACCAGAGGCTTTAAGGTCTCCGAGCCACCACTGCAGGACCTTAATCTCGCACTCCCAGCAGCATCCAGCTCACAAACGGGCTCTGTACACAAGGCTCACGGAAAGGAGTCGTTCTCCCGGACTAACCACCATTCCGTCATTCCTCCGGGCCCTCCATGCCATGGCCTCAGGCTCAGGTTATCCCGTGTTCCTTCGGCTCCTCCGTGGCCCTGTGTGAGGTCTTGCTGGAGCTGGAGGACAGCCAAGGTGTCAAAGGGACACCTTTCCTCGGAGCCGTCGAGTGGAATGTCCTCAGTTTATGAACGCTGGAGCAATTCCGGGTCTACGGCCCTCGTGAGCACCATCAATCACGGATTTTCATTTCAAACTCTCCCTACTTTTTTATGGCACTTCCCATGGCTGGGTAGGAGAAATGCTGTCACTCCCACCAGATCGCTGCAGTTCACTGGAGTTGCTGGGCTGGGTGCTAAACTTGTTTTTAATACTCAGGGTAGAGCCTCCAGCAGATTCCTGATGAGGATTTTGGAAATCTGAGAATGAAAAAAGCCCTCTCTAATATTCCAACTCGATCCAAACTTAGTGTAAAACAGGATTTATGTAACTTAGTGTCACGGTGGATAGTTTCTCACGGATAAAGTTATGCAGATATTCCCCAAAAACATCCAGGGCAATAATAGACGGGAGTCTGTGGGACATGGTTCTAATACCTGAGGTATCTCTAATCTGATTTATTGATTTATTTATCTACTGCTTTATCTATCACTTGAACAGCTCTAGACATCAATGCTGAGATTATTAAATATAACCTCAGGGGATAGTCTCAATTTTGAAATACTTTAACCAAGAAAAGAAACAAGTAAAAAGCCTGAAAGACCAGTTCAATTCCCTACAATTGCTCATTCTCACGCTTTACTGGACATCTTTGGATATTAGAAATTAGAATTTTATAGGAATTCAAATAACAACAGGCAAAAAGCTACCTAGTCCAGAGCAGGAGTAAGGACTGTTCTTATTTTATGGAATTACTCAAGAAATAACCAGAACAGTCTTGTTTATTATCTCCCAATGCTTTGGAGATATTATCATTTATTGTGATTTTCCCTTCAAAATATTTCTGACCTAGAAAAATTATAACTTCTTATTTAGAGCACAACAATCCTGCTCGATTAACCTGTAAATGCCACCAAGATAAGATTGCTTGGAAATCTGCTTGGTTCCAAAGGACTCCTGGATTATTGTTTGTGATGGAAAATTTTCTAACGGAAAAATGTCATTTCATCACAGAAAAACTTGTTTTTTTTCAGGAAGATACTACCTTAGACCCTGTCAGGTTCAGGGTATAATTTCCCATCAGAGCAAGAAAAATATTCCCAAGCTTGGGAAAACATACTGGATGAGCAAACCAGAGTCAGTGACCAATTTCTGGGATTTATGATGACGCAGAAATTTTATTCTGTAGGTTCCCTTCCTTCCCACCTCTTCTCCTTTGGAGCTCCTTGGTTTCCGGCAAAGTTCTGCTGACTTTAGAACAAAGAAGCACCAAATTTCTCAGTTATCCAGGTAGAAAACAAAAAAATGCTGACAGCACCTATCTGACAGCTACGGATTCTAAGAGAAAAGCTGAACTTGGCTCTGTACTTCATTTCCTACAGTTCAGACCCGCATAGTAATTCCAAATTCAACCTGTTTTGTTTTCAGACACAGGTGTGAAGGACACTTTTCCAAAGGCAGTGGAAGTCCCCAGTCCTAGGAGAGGAGGGAGGAGGGACAAGCAGAGGAGGGCTAAGGAGCCATTCCAACCTTGGAAGCAATCAGGATGAGGCCACACATCCTTCCTGGGTGCTCAGGAGCCTCAGTCTTCCCAAAATCCCCAGGGGCAGGTAAATGAACCTCACCACGGAGTCCCCTCCCCACGCCAACACCTGTCCTTGCCGGAGCTTCCAGAGCCAAACCCCTGAGTTACGGTGCAAAGTTCTTCCACGGCTGCGGCGCCTCGGGCTTTCCCGCCTTCCTCTTTCCCAGCGCCACCTGTGCTTCAGCCTGCCCTGAACCGTGGCCAGTGGCACATGGAATTGCAGAGGATGAATTTCCCCGGCAGGGAGGGGGCCAAGGTGCACCCAGGAATTTCCCCCAAAAGCACCGTGACCCCTCCAGCCTTCCCAGACATCCCCGCGGCCTCCAGCACCCAAAGCCGCAGCCCAGAGGGCCCGAGGCTTTGTGCAGCCACTCTGCTGCCATGAGGGAAACAAGGAGGGCATTTTCTCTGCTTGTCCCTTAATTCAGTCGGCAAACATTCCCCACACAAAACAGCTGGGGAGAATGGCTGGAGGCACCATCTTGCATTTGCCCAATGGATTAGCTGGTAATTGCTGGGTGTCTCAAATGCAAAAGGGCTCCTGACTCCTGTGTATGGCAGGACAAGGCTTGGTCTTTATTTAATTTATTGGTCATTATTATTTTCCTCCCCCTTTCTCACCCTGACCTGTTTCCTAAATCCTTTTTCTCGGGAGGGGGAGGGAAGCAGGGGAGGTCTGTGTGGTTTTCATTAACAAAGCCTTGTCGGCCTAAGAGTGACTCTGGAAGGCAGGATATTGACCTTTATGGCTCCTAATGCCACATTACAACATCTAATCCCACATTCCAGGCTGAAAAATGGGGAAAGGATGGGTAGAAGAGAAAATGCCACTCACTGTGCAAAGTGCCTTCGCTCCAGAGGAAACGGAGATCATTGCAAGGGAGGTGCAGAGAGGTGGTAAAAAAAAAAAAAAAAGAAACAAAATTAGATTTGGGTGGATTTTTTCTGGGGATGTATAGAAATTTCCAAGGAACAGAGGACCTCTGGAGTCATTATCATAATGAGAATTTCACCTCCTCTCCTTGGCTTCACATCACTCCCCACACACTCCCAAAATTCATCTGCTTATGACTCCTATCAAGCATTTATCATCCAGGAGGGTGGGGGCAGGGCAAAGTCTGCCCCAGGCAGAGCCAGGGAGGAGCTGGACGTGAGATGGGCAGTGACAAAAGAGAGGCTGGGAAAGCTAGACCTGCTCATCCCGGAGAAGGGAAGGCTCCCAGGAGACCTTAGAGCCCCTTCCAGCCTAAAGGGAGCTTACAAGAGAGCTGGAGAGGGACTTTGAACAAGGGCCTGGAGGGACAGGAAAAGGGGGAATGATTTTGAGCTGGAGGTGGATAGGTTCAGATTAAATTTTAAGAAGCTCTTCACTATAAATGTGAAGAAACCTGGCACAGGTTGACCAGAGAAGCTGTGGCTGCCCCTGGGTCCCTGGAAGTGCCCAAGGCCAGGTTGGACACTTGGAGAAACCCGGGACAGTGGAAGGTGTCCCTGCCCATGGCAGGGGGTGGGACCGGAGGATCTTGAAGGTCCCTTCCAACCCAAGCCATTCTAGGATTGTATGAACAGCCCTTCCTTCTGGATGAAGAGCGGGAAAACCCCATTTGTTTTTCCCTGCGGGAAAACCCACAATGGTGGAAGACAAGCAAACAGGGAGCAAACAGGCTCACCCCACCAATCTGTCCCAAAGGGTGACAGTGCCCAGGACAAGCCAGCTCTGTCGCCGTTACCTCCCTAAAATATTTCCCTCCTTGTACCTTGTATGGATGTTAAATCCTGATTTCATGAGGCCAGGCGTGTCTGAGCACACCATCACTGAAAGTCTTGCTTCAAGGCACTGTTACACACATAAACAAGGAAGTGGGGAAAAAAGGGATTTGGGCAGAGCAAGGAGAAACAGGCAACCCTGAATAACCAATAATACCTCAGCCAAAAAGAAAAAAAAAAAAAGAAAAGAAGAAAGATGGGACTTTATGACATTTGAAAGCAACACTGATACCTGTGACCTGAAGAACATCTCTAAAGTTTGGTTTGTATCCAAAAAAGAGCCAGTGATGTTTCCAGCACATCCTTTCCCACTGGTGCAGACTGGGACATTACAGCGCTGTCTGACCACGGGCTGGTAATTTTTTACAGTGCTCTTTTACCAGCAGCAGTGACAAAGCAAGGAACAGTGACACAATTTGTTAGAATCTTGGTGGCTGTTGAGCTCCTGGGAGGTTTTAATCTGGAAGTTTGTTTTTCATGTTAAAACGATGGAAATATAGTGTGGAAACAAATTGATTTTGATAACACTTTACTCTAGGGAAAAAAAAACAATAGAAAATTCATGCTTTAAGATGAAAATTTCCTCGTCTGCCATGTGCAGGGTGGAATGATTCATGTTATTCAAGCAATCTGGGGGAGAGAGAGGGTAAGGAAGGGGATTAACTTCTTGGGAAAGTTTACAGTGCTTTTTAAGCTACAGAATTCTCTTCAAAGCCAGAGGCAGATCCCACACATTTTGTGTGCCTTCCAGTCTGCCTCTCCGCTGATGACTGCGCTGATACATCCCCATGCAGAAACCCAGACATCCAACTAATAATTAGAGTTCATTACTGCAGCCTCAAGAAGGCTCCTCGTGTCTTCCTTAGAGCCCTGGCTCCCCATCTTGTCTGGGGGCAAGTGAGAAACCAGAGGCTGCGGCTGGAGATCTGAGAGCTGGGGACGGACACGCACCGAGCGGCTGGAAAACCACTCCTTGGTCCCTTCCCTTGATCACATTCCGGCTCCTCTGCTCAGACACCCCACTTTTAAACCATTTTTGGTTTACGCTCATGCGAATTAAACAAAATAAACCGAAGCAAATCAGCCCTGACTAGATTTGGGTTTGCTCCCTTTCCGCAAGACGCACACCAGGGCTTTGCTCGCAGCACAGCCAAAACCAAAGGACAATTAAACTCCAGGTTGCCTTTTAAATTAAACATTCCCTTCCAGGTCGCGGGTTCCTCTCCAAACCAGACAGTGAATCCACCAATGGGTCGGTAATAGAGTTCAGAGTTGTGGCACAGCTCCCTGAAAATCCCCCTCACGCCGTGGATTTCAGGGATGCCGACCCGATGAACTCCTGCTTCGGGATGGGAACATCCTGATTTTTCACCAGGTCTGCAGAGGGGGAAGGATGTTTGTTATTCTTGAGGAATTTTATTATTTTTTCCTGGATCCACGACGGCACAGAGGCTTGGAGGAGCTCGTCGCTTTGCTAATGTGTGGTTTGCAACAAGAGCTGCGGAAAGGCTCCTTGAAGGAAAACCAAACTGGCTTCGGGAATGAGCCAAGCCCAAGTGTTTGGGAGGGATCCGGGGAAGAGGATGAAGAGTGGGGAGGGGGAGAGGTGAAGGAGGGTAATGAGAGCTGTGTGTGGTAGTTCCACACAGAAAAAAACTCTTGAGGAATGGATTTGGGATGCCTCCCCTTGGAAAGAGTTGAAAAAAAGGGAGCAGAAGGCTGCATTTAAGAAGAGGTTAGAAATGTTTAAAGAGCAAACAGACCCAAAAAACCCCAAACCGTGTCCTTGAGGGCTCCTCTCCCATCAGCATTCCCATTCCAGGAGAGCACACTGGGTAAGGCTACGTGACCAGTGAATGTGTCCTGACCCCAACTGCACCACAAGAATAATAGAACTCATACTGTGCTTTCCTCTGGTACAGTTCAGAACACTTTATGGGAAAAGTTGTGTTTTCCACAAAAAAAAATGTTCTCCAACAGGAACTGGAACCAGGAAAACAAAACAAAACAAACCCCAACTTTTAGAAATTTTCCATCTAAAATATAAAAATGGGAGGGAGAAACATTTTAAAGAGGGGAAAACAGTTTTGCTCAAAACCAAAACATTTCATTTCTGAGAAAAAAAAAAATAATAATAATAATAATAATAATAAAAAAATAGCCAAGGCATGGGGGAGGTTCAAGTGGCTTGTCCAGAATCCCACTTGGGACTTGCACCTCCATCTCCTAAGCCACAAGTGAGTCTGTCTTCAGTTAAACTGTAACATCAACAGTGATTTCAGGCAAATGCTGAAAAAATGAGTCCAGTTTTACTGGTAAAGGCGCCGGGCTCTAAACCAGCCTCTGGAAGAGCTCCCCTCGCCCACACACGTTATCCAGCACTGGGGTGGAACAGCAGAGGAGGCAGGAAGAGCCCAGAGAGAACAGCTACCCCTCTGAACACCCTGAACACCCGCAAGCCTTTCCCAAGGCTCCCAGATTCCTGCTGCTCCACTTCAGCAGCTCCTGGGAATGAATTCCCCGGAACGACACCGAGTTTTGGCCTCTCCAAGACCTCCAGGTTTTCTCCTGAGCAAACAGCACGCTAATCCGGCACGGAGTTTTCCCAGAGCACAGGGATCATGTCGCACATGGAGACTCTCAAGATGTCATCTGCCACTTCAGAGGGACCAAGAGAGCCAAGAATAGCAGAAAGCCAGAGCAGCGCAAACCCCTGGGTGCTCTCCGGCTGTGCTCGAGCCTAAGACCTGTAATTTTCACACCATTTCTCACCACCCTACATTCAGAGAGCTCCGTTTTCCCAGCTCTGCGGTCTGAACACACAGATCTCCAACTTTTACATTGTCTTCTCATTCCAAAGGGTTGGCAGAGCCTGGAGGCAAAATGCTTCCAGTGCGCTGTGTTTCTTGCTCTGATTTATATTGGCTTCTGGAATTAATTCTTCTGTTTAATAATTATTTCGTTAAGCAAAAAGTGGTGAAAAATACCCAAACAATGACGCGGATGGGTTGATGGACGTTCCATGATGGTTTTACTACACAACAGCCGTGAGTGAGGTGGGACACCGAGAACAGGAGAGGAAACCACAGCAGAGTGAGGCAGAAAAAGTCCATTCTACCTCCTTTCCACCTCCTCCATCTGAGGGGGTGAAAAAATCTTTGAAACTTTCAGTCCTTACCCGTCTTTTCAAGCTAAACATGCACACTCCTCCAGCTGACAGAGGTAGAGAGGTCATTTGGGTAATCAAAATTAAAAAAAAAGGGGGGGGAAAAGGAGGAATTCTTTATTTGGAAGGTAAATTTGTAGCTTGGCTGTTGGACCATCTGTGCAGTGGCCAACGTAACTCATCTCTCAGCTGGAACCAGTCACATTCCAGCAATACCCTCGCCCCAAATGAAGCGAATCTGTTCCAGATGGAGAGATTTCGAAAGAATTTTGCACCTCAAACCAGCATGAGGTGTAACCAATCTAATCTTTCATCCAGTGGGACAGTAGACGATACAGAAAAACACCTTGTAAGGTGGATTTCTTTTGCTGACTTGGTGGGAATTGGAGCAGAAGTGTTGGATCCACAATGAGACCTTGACACAAACCCCAGGGCTTGGTCTCCACTGGGGGATATTTTTGCTCTGGGTTGAGGATGTGCTGTTCAGACATAACAGTGTGTGTGATCTTGCCAGTGAATCCAATCTCCAAGGTTTTCAAAGCAAACTGGGCTTAAATATTTAGATTTTGCTTTTATTTCTTGGTATCTAAGTGAGTTTAGGTGCTGAAGGCTCAGTGAATGCCCTTTCTATACCTCTTGTGGACTTCTGGCTCTGCAGCCAGCCCTGAAACACAGCCTGACAACAGAAGGGTTAAAACAGTGTCTGAGGCAGGTCTCCAAAATGCAAATGGATTAAAAGTCAGACTTCTGTGTTATTTACTGGCAGATGCAGGCTCAGAGAAACACCACCCTTTACCAGTGCTCATTGCACTCAAATCCTCCCAGGTTCGGGAATTTCATAGAGCAGATTCCTGGCGTGATTATCTGCAGTTTTTTGAAGGATGGGTCTTTCGTGGAAGTCTAGAAACAAGGTCCACATGAGGAAAACACCTGTCAGCAACTGAAAGCAAAGAGAAAGTGCAGATTGGTGGGGTCTGTCAGGGATGCCCTCTCCAAACTCCAGCTAGTCAGGATCAATGGATTACAATGTCTCCCTGGATTACAATGAGGGGCCCATCCCAATCCTCTGGGTGACAGCCCTTGTGGGAGATGAGGGGTGAAGGTTAGCTCCAAGGATTCCTCTCTCAGAGGAGGAAGATGTTGTTGGTGCCACTCTGGCAGCCAAAATGTTCCTTGGGCTGGAGCCCTCTGTGCAGGGATCTGCTGGGGATCATCTCCTGCCTTTTTTGTCCTACTTTTGGAGTGGGAATGTTGTCTGAGAGGGACTGCGCATCCAACACTCATCCATCTCAGCAAGGCACTTCCCAAAGGGCTCTCTTACCACCCTAAGGATGCCCATGGATATCTGTGTTGAGCCAATAGATTTTGGGTCAAGATCTAAACCAAATGGAATTCACTCTTCCAGGTGCTGTATCCATCCCTAGAGCACCATGATGCACGTCCTGGAATATCTGGGGTGCAGGTGAAGAAAAATGTTTTCTGAGAGAGGGTCCCAGTGATTGGAACAAAAAGAAAACTGCACTGATTTAAATTAGGATCAGATTTGCTCAGAAAATCAAATAAACACCAAAATCTGTCTATCCACATATGAACTCTTCTCTTACTCGTAAAAAAATTAAAGGAAAAAAATCCCAGTTTGGCTTGGATTGAACCGAGTTGAGTACGAGGACCAAAACCAGTCACTAATTAATGGTGTCTCGTTTTCTGGTATTTATGCACCATAAAAATTAATAAGGGACTTCTCTGGGAAAATAAATGGTTTGCTGGAAAGCCAGCTTTGGCCTTTGGTTTTTTCCTGTTACTCATAACTTCTCAATGAGATTCCTTGAAACTTTGAGCTGGTTCCTTCTCAGGAACTTTTAGCAACTTCCCAGAGCCAACGTTTCGAATGAGGAATTAATGCAGCCTCCCTGATATCAGTGGAGAGAGACTGGGTGTAAAATTTAAGTGTTCATGCTGATTTCCAGACCTCACACTCTCAAAAAAAAAAACAAAAAAACAGGAAGAACACGCACAAAATTTTCAGAAGATGTGGATTTAGGTACCTCTATATCTACAATTTTCTGCATTTTAAGATTTAGGCACCAAAACTTCTATTTTTAACAGTGATAATCAGCTGTAGTGGTCACATGGAAGGCAGCAGGTGTTTTCCTTCCTAAAAAAGGTCCAAAACTTGGGAATATCTCCAGTGAGCAATGGAATCTTACACTGGTACTTAGTTTTGTCCAATTTCCTCATATAATCAATCCACTCTGGCAAGATGTAAGATACCAGCTTAATCCCTTAAACAACATAGCTGGGATTAAATGTTGTATCTGGGCTGAAAACTTCAACTTTCCAGGAGTTTTAGATGTGGAAGCAGGAGGAGGAAGCCACTCACTCAGCAAAGAGATTTAGAGCACAAGCAAGGACTAAAACGTGGGATATCAGATATTGCCCGCCTTGCTGGTGGGGTTCCCACCCTCCTTATCAGCCTCCCACTCCCTCAAGAGGCAGATCCATTCCAACAGCACCATTCCCACCTGTGGAAGTGACCTACAGCAGCCTGGGTGGGCTGGAAAGGGGAGAGAGACCCAGACCTCTCCCAGCAAACCTCGGGATGGATCAGCAGGGCTCAGCGGATGTGGAAGAAATGAATCCAGGAGCTCGTTTTTAGGACTTCATGGGGAAAACCACCACTGAGTCCACATCCCTGTGATGCAAGCGGGAGCCTCAGATGGAATATCCTGGGTCAAATCTCCATCTGGATTAAGCAGAGGTACCTTTGGACAGTGCCAGAGCTTTGCTGGTGGACATCAGCCCAGAGCCAGCCCAGGATCCTCTTTGGTTTCTGCTGTGTTGTTGCTGTGAGGTTTCTTTCCTCCATACAATTCTCCTGGAATCTTCAATTCCAGCTTTTCTCCTTAATGAATCCTCTTCCTGCAGCAGCCCAGCACTGCAGAAGGAATCCTGCTTGGGCATTTCCAGGCAGCCAGGTCTTCTTTGAGGCCTGTGGAGAGCTGCGGGTGTTTGGCTGGGGATGAAAGCAGGAAGGAACAATGGTGGTTTATTCCTGATATTTTGCTGCAATATTTCAGTGATGTCAGAGCCAAACGGTTGGAAAAAAATATATATGTAGTACACACAGGGCTGGGTCCAGTGGCTGGATTAAAAGAACAGGATTATTTTGATTACCTTGATTTAGAGCACCAGCGGTGCTGAATCATGTTCAGCCAAAGAAATATCACGGAGGCAAAATTTACTCCTCTGTACAGAGAAAAGCAGGAGAGGAGGAGGCAGGGAGGAAAGAAAAATGACTCTGAATCAAAAGATGAAAATATACACCGGTTCAACATTTTCTCCTTGTAATGGTTTTCTTTCTTAAGCAGGCAACCACAAAAGACAGAGATGTTTAATCCATTAAAAGTGCAGCTTTCTGGACAGAATAATCCGAGTTTTGTCAAGCCACCAGCCTGCTTCTCCCTGGGTGGGCCCAGGCTGGGGAGGGAATAGGCTTTTATTTGATTCCCTCCAAACAGGTCAGTGTGCACAGGCTTTAGGGACGGTATCTAATAACCTCTCCTGGCAGGCTGACAACAGGAGCATGGAGGAAAATGGATTTTCATCAGGGAATAGTACAAATCCGAATTTTATCCGGTACCACGGTGGCAAGAGGGAGGATGACTTTGGGGAGAGGCATGAAGCTCTGCTTCTCTTTCAATGGTTTCCTTCACCAGTCATTCCCATTTTCTTCAAAGGTTGGAAAGGCAGAAGATCCCCTACTTTTTGCAACACGCGGATTCATGGAGAGAGGTTTTGACAGCCTGGCTTGAGTCAGAGCAGTGTAAATCATCTCTGGTGAAAGAGGGACTTTCCTTGAGCATTTGCACCGGCAAGGACAATGAAAGGATGGAAATCTCTCCCGACCCTTGATCCTCTCCTCTGGAATAGGGAGGACAACGCCAGGGCCACTGCATGGCAGAATTTATGTACAAACATGGAGGGCCCGATCAGAAAATAACAGGTTTTGGAAGATAAGAGTATTTGGAAGATAAGAGTTGCTGGAAGATAAGATAAGATAAGATAAGATAAGATAAGATAAGATAAGATAAGATAAGATAAGATAAGACAACCCAGGCTTTGCTGTCACGGCATGAGCACCACCAACCCATCAGCCTCCCTCAGCTCCCGCCCTGCGTGAGGCTGCAAATCATCTTGGACATGGGACGTCTAAATTCCAATTTCAGCACATCCTTGGGTCGCTCTTCTTGGTACCAATTCTTGGGCTGCTCTCCCATGGGCCTCATGCCTCTGCTATTTTTTAACCAGCCCTCAGGGAGCTCAGTTTTGTCCTGAGGTAAGAAAAATGCATGAAAGCTCTTAAAAAAGTAGCATATTTACGGCACTTGAAAACAAAATGTGTTTTCCTACTCGTATTATTTATACCTCCTGCTCTCACTTGCACGCAGGCCCGCAGAAATGCAGAATCACGGGATGACAGAATCGTTTGGGTTGGAATAGACCTTTGAGATCATAAAGTCCAACTGTTAACCTTGACAAAACCAAAGAGGTTTTGCCCCTCTCTCCTTGGGGAGAAAAAGCAAAACAAAACAAAGCAAAAAACCCTCAAACAAATGTGCAAAAACCAAATCAAATAAAAAAGCACCAAAAAACCTGAAAACAAAACCCCAAGAAATACAAGTTTCATCTCTTCAGTTAAAACTTCAGTTAAAGAAGATTAAAAATTAATTTTGTTCTCATCAAAATGATCATTTCTTTTGCAAGCAGCAGGAGAAGTAACTCTGATATCCCCCAAACCCCCAACACAGCAGAGAGCTGAGGAAATCTGAGGAAATGTGGGCCAAAACAGAAAGGCTCCATCTACAAGACTTTGATGATCCTTGTGGGTCCCTTCCAACTCAAGATATTCCATGATTCCCTAGTTCTCAAGAGGTCTCCACACTGAATCCAGTGCTGCCATTTATCCCAATCTCTGGAAAGAGCAAACAGCAAAGCCCCTACGCTTCTGGCAAGGGATAAGGGCCAAGGGGAAAAGAAGGAAGGTTGAAGGTTGGGATTCCCTGGAAGGGAACTCAAGGAAAACCCCCTCCGGAAGCTCAGTGTGATCCCAGGAATCTGCCTGTGTGTCCTTCCTCACCAAAGTCGTCCCAACCCTCTCCCCGCGTTTCTTCCTCTCTTTGGGAGGAACCGGGTTCATCCCGCCATGGGATTCACACAGAAAAACAACCAGCTCCTTGTTTCCAAGGATCTGAGGATCAACCTTGGCCGCAGAGGGTCTCTGAAAGGACAGACGCGTTCCTGGGCTCAGCAAGGCCTTTGATCCTGCTGGATCAAATACATGGAGGGTCAGGACTGCCACGTCCAGGGACAAACCTCGCGATGTGGTCCCAAAACCAGGCCTGAACACGGGGATGGAGTGGGCCTTGCAACGTCCGTCTGCTGCCATGGGAAAGGCAACCTCATCGCTGAGGATTTTCCCAGAAAGGCCCCAAGTGCCCCCAAAACCTTGTGCATTACCCAGGCACTAAACCACACACAAACTGAGCCCCCGAGGACATGGAATTAATTGCTCATTTCCCAGAAACCTCAGGCAGTTTGTCACAGGCCAATAAAGAGAATAATGGATCATGGGGGAAAATCATAATTAGGCTCACCAAACGTAGCCTAGGCTTCTGTTTTTGTTTCAAATATGAGTTCCACCAAAGTAGGAGCATTTTGTGTTTCTATGATTTCCTGAGTAAAATTGGGAGGAAATCGTAAAACGCTAAAAAACGCCCACAAATTTAAAGTTCTTATCTTGACATGAAAATATTATTCGGAATCTCTGTGGATTGTTTTACTAATTTCCAAAATGGATGATCAAATACTGAGTGATCCCTCCATGGCTGCCAATATTTTTAATAGGCATCTTAGTCAATGTTAGTACAGCTGTCCTTTCAAATCAACTCTTCTGGTGACTCACACTTGGATTCGGAGATTTCCCGAGGTTTTATCTGCTCTTGGTGGGCCCGTCCTTGGATCCCGTCACACGAGAGAGCAGGAGGTTCCTCCTCATCCAAAACACACAACCCACGGCGCAGTGAAAAGGACACACACAATTAAAAGAGGCAGGAAAAGAAGGTAAAAAGGAGAAGAANAAAAAAGAAAAAAAAAAAAAGAAAAAAAAAGACCAGCAGAGTCATTTCATGCTCCAGCAGATCGGCATTTTTATGTAAAACTCTTGGAATGTCATATTCCTGCAGCCACCCTCCAGCCTTACTCATGGCGAGTTCACATCACCTGTTTCCCCTTGGAGCTGACATTTCCAAGGGCTTTGGCTCCCTGACGTGCAGTTGGAAAACTGAAAGGCAAGAAAGTCTCCACGTCCTGGAGAAAACACAGTTCCTCGCAAAGCCTCACGGAAACGTCAACAGCCAGTGGAAACGGAGACGAGGAGGCCATGAGACGCTCACCCTACTGCAGAAAACAGCTATTAATGCTCATTTGAGGAATTAATATTCGTTTCAGGAATTTTATTTCTCAGACTGAATTTTTCCCAAGTCAATCTGACTGAAGGTTCCAGGAAATTTAGTAGTGCATTGACAGAGGGAGAAAACTTTGCCGTCAAAAATCTCATTTTTCAGGTGGAAAAGTGCTTTTTGACCCCAGCTGTGACATGGGAGAGGTTTTGTGTCAATAGCTGGAGTTTTGTTACTGCCCAGATTGCTCTTAGTCCTGGAAAAAAAAAAAAAAAATAGAAAACTAAGGAGAAGTCTCTGGGCTGAATAATTTTGAAGCCTCCAGTAGCTTGAAATATCTCCAAACCTATTAAACCCTGAAACCAAAACAAACATTTTGTCCTCCCTTCATGGGAGCATAAAGAATGTCTTAAGGCAACCCGTCCACTCGCCTGCCAATCCCAAACTGCCCTCAAGAACATATTCTCCAGGGCTTTGTCAAATCAGCTTTAACATTCCTCAAGCAACAGGGGGTTCTACCACGTTCCTGGAAAGGCTTTTCCACAGTCTGGTCCCGTGGACTTTTAGAAAGGCACCGTAAAGCGCCCGTTACCTGCAAGTGCTGGAGCTGGAGGGGAATCCAACTTTCCATTCTGTGGTAAATCCCATGCTTTCAAATATCTTTCCAGTCTGGATGCAAGGGAAAGCAAAATATTTTCAAGATTTCCTACTAAACAGGGCTCTGAGGGAAAAGGACACTTGCAGTCGATATAAATGTCAATAAAGACAAAACTTGGGACTGAGTTGAGGTTTATTGTTTTTATATAAACAATATGCTGCAGCATCTTAGGAAAAAAGAAAAAAAATAGGGATAAAAACACTTCCTGAAACTGAAAACCAAAACTTTTCTTTTTAAAGAAAGCCTGTCAGAATTGCTGTTTACAAACCATGATTATCAGTTTTATCAAATCGGCTTTTTCCAACAGGAAAACATTCCTGCAGAAAATTTCCCATTGGCTCGCAAGCAGGGCTTTGCAATATCAAGCTCACAAAGAGTGGGGTTTGTTTCCACTCTCCAAGAATTTCAACTGCCCAACCATTGCTTTCCCAGAAGATGCATTTCACAGAAAATTATTATATTGGAATTGAATCCTTTTAAATTGAAGGAATTTAAATATTTTAATCAGTGTATTCAGGAGCACTGCAGGACCAATGGCTAAATTCAAACAGTGTTTATGTTGAGCCAATTCTTTATTTTCTCAGAATTTAAATTCTTATACCCTCGGTTTTCAAAATATATTGATTCAATTAAGAACCTAAATGTTCTTTAAATTAAAGAAATGTCAGTACACAACTTGAGCTACTCCCGAATTTCAAATTAAGTCTGGGCTTGAGGTGGATTCTTGAATCACAGAATGGTTTAGGTTGGAAGGGACCTTTAAAGGTCATTTACTCCAACATCCCTGACATGAGCAGGGACATCTCCAATTAATCGAGCTCTGTTCAACTTGTCCTTAAATGTTTTCAGGGATGGGGCATCCACCACCTCTCTGTGCCAGTGCTTTACCACCCTCGTTGTAAAAAAAAAATGTCCTTTTTTCTGTCTAATCTAAACACCAATACCTGACATAAACACCCGTCCCCTCTGCCAAAACCCAGTTCAGGGACCCTCCCATCCTAAAGGCTGCTTGAACTCCCTTCCCCACCAAAGCCCCACGCCATTGATTAATAATTATTTGCAGAGGGAAGCTGCCTGCACTCTCAGCCCTTTAATATTGATTAAGAAGCACTCGGCAAGGAAAGGCTGGGTGGCTCCAGCTCTGGGAAGTGCCAAGGAAAACAAAGCTGGTATTAGTGATCCTCAGCGTCTTTGCTGAGAAAAAGGCAGCATTGTGGGCTGGGAGACTGCTCACCAAAGGCAGATCTTTTCCAGTCATCCAACAACAATAACAGCACTGGATAAATAGGTGGGATACTCACAAGGGGAACCGTCGAAGGGAATTGAAAATGAGCAAAAGAAGGAAAAAAAAAAGAGAGGGGAAAAAAGGAAGGTGTTAAGACTTTCCAGCATTCTGAGAGAACAAGGTTTTATCCTCAGTTGGGGGAAAAACAGATTTACTAAACAGGGTGACCTCACTTGTTTGCACAGCATTCAGTAACATGAATTTTATTACCTAGGGTACCTCCATGGGAGCTTGCAAAGCCTTTCCAGCAGCCCTGTGAAAGATGCCGAGTGTATGGAAAAGACATAAACCAGCTTGAGGAAGGAATGGCACAGCTGGGGGAAACAAAAAAAAGAGGCTAGAAACACCCTGGTTGGGTGTGAGTAAAGCTGAGAGAGAAAAATCCTTTACTGTGAAGGTGGTGGTTGCCCAGGGAAATTGTGCATGCCCCTGGAAGTGTTCAAGGCTAGGCTGGATGGGCTTGGAGCACGGGAAGGTGTCCCTGCCCATGGCAGGGGTGGAATGGGATGAGTTTTAAGGTTCTTCTTCAACCCAAACCATTCTGGGTTTCTACGGAACACTCTGGCAAAACATTGCTCTGCTCTGCCCGGTGAGGGACGTTTGAGCTGGTGGTGGGGAGGTCTCTCCTTGTTGCCTGGGAGAAAATACCAACCCCACCTGTCTACAGAAGCGGCTCCTCTGAGCTGTTGGGCGGGAGAAGCTGTCTCAGTGTCTCCTGGGCTCGAGAGCCTCTGGTGGATGGGAGAAGAGCAAGGGCAGAGCATTTCCACACCCACCGGCTAAGGGCTGAACCAACGGGATGCTCAGGAGCCACTGCCTGAGCAGTCACCAAGGGGTGGGGACGGAAGTTCCATGGGAACACCTTGAAGCCAGCCTTGTTCCCAGCAAGCCTGGACAGTGCTGAGCCGTGAGGTGAGCACAGGCAGGAGCGAACAGCAAGCGAGCGGTCGCACATGAGGGAATCGAAGACAGCCCTGTGTCCACGGCTCCTCTCGGCCAACAGCCAGCCAGAGAACCCCAAAATCCCACAGTGGTTTGGGCTTAGAGATCCTAGACGTCATCGAGTTCCAACCAGCCACGCAGGAGTTCATTCGGTGCAAATTAAACAATCTGTGGTTTCCCCTTTTTAGCTTTTCGTGAGGAAATTTCTCTGTGAGAAAGACAAGGCTTTTCTGGGAGAAGCACTGGAAGCAACCAGACGAACAAACAAAAATTCCTCTTTTTGTTTGTGCCTTCCTCCTGGGGTGCTGTCAGCTGGCCCCTTCCAAGGAATTCTCTCCCAGCTCCACCTGGTGGCAAAAAGGACGTTTGGGCCGTTATTGTGGTCATCAGGTTGGGCTCCAAGGGGATGGGGGTTGTTTCCGCTGTTGCCGTTTTGCCAAGAGTCCCCCGTTCTGGGTGGCACTGATGTGACTCCACTTGTGGGGTGGGAACAGCCCTTAACTGCACAGGGAGGCAAATTCAGTCCCCATCCCCTGCCTGTGGTGAGTGCCATGGGGAAGTCACAGCCAGAAGGAAGGAACTTGGGAAGAAAGCAGAGGGAGCCTGGGGCTGGCAGCTGCTCCTTGCATTTTCCTTGGGGTTGAATTTTTCTTGGCCATCAAGAAGAGTTTGGACAACACCCTTGGGCACAGGGTGCGACTCTTGGGGATGGTCTGTGCAGGGCCAGGAGCTGGACTTGGTGATCCTGAAGGGCCCCTTCCAACTCAGGATGATCTGTGATTCCATGAAGGCTTCTCCAGGTGGGATCAGAGCAGTGAAATCTCCCAGAGTGGCCTTTGGGACGTCCCAGAGACATCCCAAGAATGTCTTGAATTCTGAACGCAGAATTGCCTCAACTCAGCTGCCCCGAACTGGGCATCTCGTGTCCTCGGAGATAACCTGCATTGTCCCACCTGTCCTGCTTTGCTTCCCAGATGAAGGAGTGGAGGTTGCACCTCTGCCTCACACTGGTGCAGATAAGCTCAGCTTTATCAGCGTGTTTGACATGACCGTAATGATAAGGGGTTGTAAAAAGATAAGATACAGATACAGACACCGTGAGATAACACTGGATCAGTGCAGGACCCTTCAAAGCCCTCTGAATGACTAAAAAAATTAATCCAGATTAGAATATCTGCAGGATCAGGTCAGTTCCTCGTCCAAAACACAGCTCAGACCAGGCCTTAACACAAATTTCTCCAGACACAATTACAACAGCAGCAGCAACATCATTGTCTGGTTTCTGCTGTTACCAACTGTGAGAAGGAAAGAGAGATAGAATAAAAAAGATAAAGGGAGAGAAAGAGACCAAGAAGAGAGGAAGAAGATTGCAAAGAAAATCCAGGTAGCTGCAGAAATGCAAAACATTCCCTAAAAGCCAGAATCAATAACCGCTCTTTTTTTTTTTTTTTGCATGCTAGAAATTTGATATTGTAAAATGTATAAGAGAATATATTCCTGAGAAAATAACAAGAGAAAAAAGAAAAGGAGTCATGAAAACATCCCAACTTTTTCTTAAATATTAAATGTCTCATTTGTAAACATCGTAAATAATCAAAAGTCATGAGCTGGCAAAAATTCCTGGGCCTGGCTCATGGCTAATTAAGATGCCACAGCCCCAAATATGCAATGCTTTGACTTCTATCATCAAGCTGATTCCAGAAACACTGTTATTTATGGTTGCTGGAAATGGCTTGGGAATGCTGGGTGCATCCATTTGGGATCTTCCTCTGGCTTCCACATGCCAGGAGCTGAGGTCACTGGTGTGAAAAACATCTGGGTGTGGGAAGCGGAGCCTTTGCAGAGAGTTATGGGAGCTATAGGGGCTAATTCCAGGTTTGGAAGCACTGATGGAGCTGTAGAGAGACAATACGGAATCAGGAAGTGCTGGACAGGGAGGCAAAGCCGTGGCAACACTTCCAAAAACCCTGCATCCCACGGAATCCCATTTATTCCGCAATTCCCCCCCGGTGTGTCCCGAGCTACGGCCACATGGAGGCCAGCAGAGCAGATGTCCCAGGCCCATCCCCAGCGGTCGCGGTGACAAACCTCTCAGGTCCCTGGATATCGCACCCGTAGGGGGCCGGTAGAAGTCGGACTGGGTGCTGTGGCCTTCCCAGAGAGTTGTGTCTCGGCAGGGAACACCTTCTAGGGGCACGGGGCAGCTTCCCACGGCTGAGGGTGACTCCAGCAGGCGATATCAGCTCTCAGTGATCTCAGCTCGGTGATTCCAGCTCTGCGGACTGGGTCCCCAGGCCGACGCAGGAACGAGAGGGAGAGGAGGCTGTGGTGGAGAATTCCACAGAGATGGCTTCATTGCAAGCGTCTCTGCAAAGGGAGCCAGGACGGATCCCGGGCTCAGAGGCCGGGGTTTTTATGGGGACTGCAGGGGGTGGATACAGGCTATTTGCATAGGGAGGTGAGGCATGCTGGGGTTTTGGGCAGCTAGGTCACGGTAACTCAGAGAGAGGTTGCTCATCTTAGGGATAGCACTGCCCAGGAGACTCCACAGGTCTCCCCTTCCAGGGGAGGGTGAGGGTCTCACTTGCAGAGGGCTCACCAATCTCTGCACCTGACTTCAGAGCCATGGTGGCAAAAACAAAGGAGCGGGAACGACGGAGCAGTCCAAGAAGAAAATACATTTATTGTGAAAAGAAAACACAGCGACGACGCCCAGAAACCGAATGCCGGATAGGGGTAGGACACAACATGGCATGGGCTGGCTCCAAAACCCAGCAACGCTCCAGAAGCAACAATATGTACCCTTGGGGTGGAACATGCTAGAAACATAACCATATAGGGAGGACAAGTAACCAATAGGGGAACAGAACTTGGATTGATTAACATAACAGCCGCAAAGGCTTATGGGAGGGGCTCCAGGCTCGCCCTAAATGCAACAGGTGTTTCCCAGGGCTTGAAAATTCTGCTTAATGGCTCGGAGGGAAAATGTGGCTGCACTGAGTTGCTGCTGGATCGACTCTTAAACCCAGCCGTTGGGATCTTCGGGGTGTTTCCTGCTGCTCTGCGTTCTCCAACCTCTTGGGCAGACCATGGAGACCATGGAGAGAATTCTGAAAAAATGAAGTGTTGGGGTCACACTTTCTCCCCCAACTCCAGAATAAAACAAAAATAACCGTATGGAAATAACCACAGGTAAGTCAGGAATTGCTGATTAATTGCCAAGGATATTTGGCAGTTGTCATCATAATTCCCATTCCAGCTGAGGTGGACATTCGAGTGGAAGCCAGGCTGGACAAAGTACTGGGGAGGGCATCCAGCAAAAAGGTTTTATTTAGATCCTATTCCCATCTTATGCTTTTCTTGCCTCAAAATAATCAGAAATAACTCTATCACATTCCTTCCATTGGTGATTCCTATACCAAATGTTCCACACAGATACTTTAAACAGGGAATTAAAAG
Source organism: Tichodroma muraria (assembly GCA_013390105.1). NCBI lineage: Eukaryota > Metazoa > Chordata > Aves > Passeriformes > Sittidae > Tichodroma > Tichodroma muraria. The sequence continues at coordinate 37,356 of WAAG01031368.1, read as the reverse complement.
CCCTGTGTAAAGCAAGAATATTCCAGAATTTGGAATGGTATAGAAATTTGTATAGAAATATTTGTATAGCATATAAATATTCCATTTGTATAGAAAATAACAGGCATTTAAAAAAACCCGACTGATTTAAAATGAATAATAATTAAATTATCAACCATATTTTCAGTTCTATAACTCCTGAATACTCAAATTATCAGGCCTCCCACACAGCTGCTTGTTTTGCATTTCGAGTGTGTTTTACCTGCTAGAACTGGCTCTGGATTTCTCAGAAATTCACAATACAGAATCCAAAAATAAAAATGAAATACGGATTTACATAAACAACCTTCCCCTTCTGAGAGTGCTGCAGCACATCTCCGATGTGATTTCAGGGAATGAGAGGTAAAATGGAGGTGGTTTGGGTAGGGTTGGCCTTGGGATGATCTTGGCATCAGGAGCCAAGAAATTGGATCAGGAAGCTTCAGGCTTATCCTGATGGTCTCTGAGAATCCTTTTATCTGCAGAAAACCTAAAAGTTCCCACAAATTCTTGCAGTGCAGTTAACTTTTTCCATAAAATATATTCTGATTTTCATGAAAAATATTGCTATTTTCATCAGATTTCCACCCTGCTATTCTTTTCCTTTGTACTTTCATGCACTAAAAATATTTTATTTTTTTAATGAGAATTAAAACTCAAATATCTCCTGTCACTGCTCTGAGACACAGCCCAAACTTCCTGGCCAATTCATCTCCCATGTAGGGGACATTTCATGCATCAGGATAAACCGGTGTGCCCAGGAGGCCAATCCATTGGGGAAAGTGGGAATGGAAATAATTCAACTTCGATTTTTGAGGCATCAGAGCTGAATTTTCAATTGTTTTTTTCAGTTTTTCAACCAAAAAAAAAAATTTGCTTTTTTCACAGACAAAAAGAAAACAACCCAAATCATTATCCTGTCCAGGGCAGTCACTCTCACCAGCGCCCTGTTTATGCTGTTGAAATAACCTGTTCAGCTCATTTTCTGTCACCAAACCTTGCTGAAGCTTCAGAAAAATTCACCTGTGCCTGCTTCTCCCACCTTTGCAGCCTCAAACCGTGACTGAAAGTGGAAACCTTCAGCTCAGCTTCTCCCCAGCAAAGCCCTCCCACTACAGATCCCACTTTCAACTCAAAATCCAATTTACTGACACAATAAACCAAAGAAGACTCAACCAAACATGGTCTGGGCAAGGCCACCACCCGCCCAGAGCATCCAAAAAAAGTTAGGAATGGTTTCTTTGTCTTTTTTTTCCAAATGGCAGCCGATAGAAGCAGGGTTTTCAAGAGGGAAAATTCAAAGTTAGTGGCAAATGCAACCCAGGAATAAAACTCAGTTCCAAGCAAACCCCCTCCTCACTGTGGCCTTGTAGCTTTGGAGCTGGGATTGTGTCCCAGCGACTGTCTCAAGGAATTACAAAGGAAAACAGGCACAAGTGAGGTCATTCCCACCTGAGGAAGGGAAAACTTTGGTTTTATTGAAGTTTCCTTGCCTCAGGAGGCAGCAAATAGAGGAACAAGAGAGAGGTGGCTCACGGAAAACATGATAGCAGACCAGCCTTGATGTTTGGGACATTTGGCCATTCATAGCCAAGACACCAAATCAGGCAAAGTGTCTCAAATGTCTTCTTTATGCCCTTTATTCAAGCTCTGTCCATGACAATTTTAGTGCTACCTCGTTAGAAGTAACAAACCCCATTTTTTTTCCTTGATTCTTACAAAAATAAGTGCAATTTCAGAGCCTTCTGTCTGAATCACCGAGCAGGGTTAACTGGTAGAATTTCCCGTCAGGGTTTGGGGGATTTCTTTAGGCTGGAGATCCCTTTAGTCAACACCTCGGTGCCCAACCACCTTATTTTCATTTTATTCCTTCAGCCCTCCCCAAAGGCTGCCCAGTTCTCCTGGGGCATCAGAGCCTGAAAAGCTTTGAAAAAGTAGAACCCCAGATTGGTTTGGGTTGGAAAGGACCATAAAGACCATCCCTGTCCCATGGCACAGGGTTGTGAGACCAGGTTTTGCTCCAAGCCCCATCCAACCTGTCCTAATCCTTTGAGAGATGCTTCCGTGCTATGTGAGAGGGAGAAATGAGTGTTAATTTAGGCTGAGTGCCCTTGTAATTAGCACCTTGCAAATTAGCACTGCCCTGGGAAGCTGAGAAGGCCAGGAATGAAAGAGAAGCCAGGACAGAAATGCCATTCTGGGGAGTTCATCATCGAAGGAGAGGTGGGAAATGGATTGAAAAGCAGGCTCTGGACTTGAATTCTAATATTTATAGTTGATATTGTGATATTTGTAATTGATATTGTGATATTTGTAATTGATATTCTAATATTTATAATTGATATTCTGATATTTGTGATTGATATTCTGATATTTATAATTGATATTCTTAATTGTTATTCTAATATTTATAATTGATATTCTGATATTTGTGATTGATGTTTTAATATTTATAATTGGTATTCTGATATTTATAACTGATATTCTGATATTTATAATTGATATTCTGATATTAGCTG